>WEDG01011170.1:0-11888 GCA_017591395.1 Schistocephalus solidus
GTCAGAATTGATGGTGGTACATAAGCTATTGCGGTGAATAGGTGGGTTTGTGTGTAGAAATGGTCACCAGAAGGATCTCATCCAAAAAGAGTCAGAATTGATGGTGGTACATAAGCTATTGCGGTGAATAGGTGGGTTTGTGTGTAGAAATGGTCACCAGAAGGATCTCATCCAAAAAGAGTCAGAATTGATGGTGGTACATAAGCTATTGCGGTGAATAGGTGGGTTTGTGTGTAGAAATGGTCACCAGAAGGATCTCATCCAAAAAGAGTCAGAATTGATGGTGGTACATAAGCTATTGCGGTGAATAGGTGGGTTTGTGTGTAGAAATGGTCACCAGAAGGATCTCATCCAAAAAGAGTCAGAATTGATGGTGGTACATAAGCTATTGCGGTGAATAGGTGGGTTTGTGTGTAGAAATGGTCACCAGAAGGATCTCATCCAAAAGAGTCAGAATTGATGGTGGTACATAAGCTATTGCGGTGAATAGGTGGGTTTGTGTGTAGAAATGGTCACCAGAAGGATCTCATCCAAAAAGAGTCAGAATTGATGGTGGTACATAAGCTATTGCGGTGAATAGGTGGGTTTGTGTGTAGAAATGGTCACCAGAAGGATCTCATCCAAAAGAGTCAGAATTGATGGTGGTACATAAGCTATTGCGGTGAATAGGTGGGTTTGTGTGTAGAAATGGTCACCAGAAGGATCTCATCCAAAAGAGTCAGAATTGATGGTGGTACATAAGCTATTGCGGTGAATAGGTGGGTTTGTGTGTAGAAATGGTCACCAGAAGGATCTCATCCAAAAGAGTCAGAATTGATGGTGGTATAGTAAGCTATTGCGGTGAATAGGTGGGTTTGTGTGTAGAAATGGTCACCAGAAGGATCTCATCCAAAAAGAGTCAGAATTGATGGTGGTACATAAGCTATTGCGGTGAATAGGTGGGTTTGTGTGTAGAAATGGTCACCAGAAGGATCTCATCCAAAAGAGTCAGAATTGATGGTGGTACATAAGCTATTGCGGTGAATAGGTGGGTTT
Source organism: Schistocephalus solidus (assembly GCA_017591395.1). Taxonomy (NCBI): domain Eukaryota; kingdom Metazoa; phylum Platyhelminthes; class Cestoda; order Diphyllobothriidea; family Diphyllobothriidae; genus Schistocephalus; species Schistocephalus solidus. Next base: position 1,036 of record WEDG01011170.1, read on the forward strand.
GTGTGTAGAAATGGTCACCAGAAGGATCTCATCCAAAAAGAGTCAGAATTGATGGTGGTACATAAGCTATTGCGGTGAATAGGTGGGTTTGTGTGTAGAAATGGTCACCAGAAGGATCTCATCCAAAAAGAGTCAGAATTGATGGTGGTACATAAGCTATTGCGGTGAATAGGTGGGTTTGTGTGTAGAAATGGTCACCAGAAGGATCTCATCCAAAAAGAGTCAGAATTGATGGTGGTACATAAGCTATTGCGGTGAATAGGTGGGTTTGTGTGTAGAAATGGTCACCAGAAGGATCTCATCCAAAAAGAGTCAGAATTGATGGTGGTACATAAGCTATTGCGGTGAATAGGTGGGTTTGTGTGTAGAAATGGTCACCAGAAGGATCTCATCCAAAAGAGTCAGAATTGATGGTGGTACATAAGCTATTGCGGTGAATAGGTGGGTTTGTGTGTAGAAATGGTCACCAGAAGGATCTCATCCAAAAAGAGTCAGAATTGATGGTGGTACATAAGCTATTGCGGTGAATAGGTGGGTTTGTGTGTAGAAATGGTCACCAGAAGGATCTCATCCAAAAAGAGTCAGAATTGATGGTGGTACATAAGCTATTGCGGTGAATAGGTGGGTTTGTGTGTAGAAATGGTCACCAGAAGGATCTCATCCAAAAAGAGTCAGAATTGATGGTGGTACATAAGCTATTGCGGTGAATAGGTGGGTTTGTGTGTAGAAATGGTCACCAGAAGGATCTCATCCAAAAAGAGTCAGAATTGATGGTGGTACATAAGCTATTGCGGTGAATAGGTGGGTTTGTGTGTAGAAATGGTCACCAGAAGGATCTCATCCAAAAGAGTCAGAATTGATGGTGGTACATAAGCTATTGCGGTGAATAGGTGGGTTTGTGTGTAGAAATGGTCACCAGAAGGATCTCATCCAAAAAGAGTCAGAATTGATGGTGGTACATAAGCTATTGCGGTGAATAGGTGGGTTTGTGTGTAGAAATGGTCACCAGAAGGATCTCATCCAAAAGAGTCAGAATTGATGGTGGTACGTAAGCTATTGCGGTGAATAGGTGGGTTTGTGTGTATAAATGGTCACCAGAAGGATCTCATCCAAAAGAGTCAGAATTGATGGTGGTACATAAGCTATTGCGGTGAATAGGTGGGTTTGTGTGTAGAAATGGTCACCAGAAGGATCTCATCCAAAAAGAGTCAGAATTGATGGTGGTACATAAGCTATTGCGGTGAATAGGTGGGTTTGTGTGTAGAAATGGTCACCAGAAGGATCTCATCCAAAAAGAGTCAGAATTGATGGTGGTACATAAGCTATTGCGGTGAATAGGTGGGTTTGTGTGTAGAAATGGTCACCAGAAGGATCTCATCCAAAAAGAGTCAGAATTGATGGTGGTACATAAGCTATTGCGGTGAATAGGTGGGTTTGTGTGTAGAAATGGTCACCAGAAGGATCTCATCCAAAAAGAGTCAGAATTGATGGTGGTAAGTAAGCTATTGCGGTGAATAGGTGGGTTTGTGTGTAGAAATGGTCACCAGAAGGATCTCATCCAAAAGAGTCAGAATTGATGGTGGTACATAAGCTATTGCGGTGAATAGGTGGGTTTGTGTGTAGAAATGGTCACCAGAAGGATCTCATCCAAAAAGAGTCAGAATTGATGGTGGTACATAAGCTATTGCGGTGAATAGGTGGGTTTTGTGTGTAGAAATGGTCACCAGAAGGATCTCATCCAAAAGAGTCAGAATTGATGGTGGTACATAAGCTATTGCGGTGAATAGGTGGGTTTTGTGTGTAGAAATGGTCACCAGAAGGATCTCATCCAAAAGAGTCAGAATTGATGGTGGTACATAAGCTATTGCGGTGAATAGGTGGGTTTGTGTGTAGAAATGGTCACCAGAAGGATCTCATCCAAAAAGAGTCAGAATTGATGGTGGTACATAAGCTATTGCGGTGAATAGGTGGGTTTGTGTGTAGAAATGGTCACCAGAAGGATCTCATCCAAAAAGAGTCAGAATTGATGGTGGTACATAAGCTATTGCGGTGAATAGGTGGGTTTGTGTGTAGAAATGGTCACCAGAAGGATCTCATCCAAAAAGAGTCAGAATTGATGGTGGTACATAAGCTATTGCGGTGAATAGGTGGGTTTGTGTGTAGAAATGGTCACCAGAAGGATCTCATCCAAAAGAGTCAGAATTGATGGTGGTACATAAGCTATTGCGGTGAATAGGTGGGTTTGTGTGTAGAAATGGTCACCAGAAGGATCTCATCCAAAAGAGTCAGAATTGATGGTGGTACATAAGCTATTGCGGTGAATAGGTGGGTTTGTGTGTAGAAATGGTCACCAGAAGGATCTCATCCAAAAGAGTCAAAATTGATGGTGGTACATAAGCTATTGCGGTGAATAGGTGGGTTTGTGTGTAGAAATGGTCACCAGAAGGATCTCATCAAAAGAGTCAGAATTGATGGTGGTACATAAGCTATTGCGGTGAATAGGTGGGTTTGTGTGTAGAAATGGTCACCAGAAGGATCTCATCCAAAAAAAGTCAGAATTGATGGTGGTAAGTAAGCTATTGCGGTGAATAGGTGGGTTTGTGTGTAGAAATGGTCACCAGAAGGATCTCATCCAAAAGAGTCAGAATTGATGGTGGTACATAAGCTATTGCGGTGAATAGGTGGGTTTGTGTGTAGAAATGGTCACCAGAAGGATCTCATCCAAAAAGAGTCAGAATTGATGGTGGTACATAAGCTATTGCGGTGAATAGGTGGGTTTGTGTGTAGAAATGGTCACCAGAAGGATCTCATCCAAAAAGAGTCAGAATTGATGGTGGTACATAAGCTATTGCGGTGAATAGGTGGGTTTGTGTGTAGAAATGGTCACCAGAAGGATCTCATCCAAAAAGAGTCAGAATTGATGGTGGTACATAAGCTATTGCGGTGAATAGGTGGGTTTGTGTGTAGAAATGGTCACCAGAAGGATCTCATCCAAAAAGAGTCAGAATTGATGGTGGTACATAAGCTATTGCGGTGAATAGGTGGGTTTGTGTGTAGAAATGGTCACCAGAAGGATCTCATCCAAAAAGAGTCAGAATTGATGGTGGTACATAAGCTATTGCGGTGAATAGGTGGGTTTGTGTGTAGAAATGGTCACCAGAAGGATCTCATCCAAAAGAGTCAGAATTGATGGTGGTACAGTAAGCTATTGCGGTGAATAGGTGGGTTTGTGTGTAGAAATGGTCACCAGAAGGATCTCATCCAAAAAGAGTCAGAATTGATGGTGGTACATAAGCTATTGCGGTGAATAGGTGGGTTTGTGTGTAGAAATGGTCACCAGAAGGATCTCATCCAAAAAGAGTCAGAATTGATGGTGGTACATAAGCTATTGCGGTGAATAGGTGGGTTTGTGTGTAGAAATGGTCACCAGAAGGATCTCATCCAAAAAGAGTCAGAATTGATGGTGGTACATAAGCTATTGCGGTGAATAGGTGGGTTTGTGTGTAGAAATGGTCACCAGAAGGATCTCATCCAAAAAGAGTCAGAATTGATGGTGGTACATAAGCTATTGCGGTGAATAGGTGGGTTTGTGTGTAGAAATGGTCACCAGAAGGATCTCATCCAAAAGAGTCAGAATTGATGGTGGTACAGTAAGCTATTGCGGTGAATAGGTGGGTTTGTGTGTAGAAATGGTCACCAGAAGGATCTCATCCAAAAAGAGTCAGAATTGATGGTGGTACATAAGCTATTGCGGTGAATAGGTGGGTTTGTGTGTAGAAATGGTCACCAGAAGGATCTCATCCAAAAGAGTCAGAATTGATGGTGGTACGCAAGCTATTGCGGTGAATAGGTGGGTTTGTGTGTAGAAATGGTCACCAGAAGGATCTCATCCAAAAAGAGTCAGAATTGATGGTGGTACATAAGCTATTGCGGTGAATAGGTGGGTTTGTGTGTAGAAATGGTCACCAGAAGGATCTCATCCAAAAGAGTCAGAATTGATGGTGGTACATAAGCTATTGCGGTGAATAGGTGGGTTTGTGTGTAGAAATGGTCACCAGAAGGATCTCATCCAAAAAGAGTCAGAATTGATGGTGGTACATAAGCTATTGCGGTGAATAGGTGGGTTTGTGTGTAGAAATGGTCACCAGAAGGATCTCATCCAAAAAGAGTCAGAATTGATGGTGGTACATAAGCTATTGCGGTGAATAGGTGGGTTTGTGTGTAGAAATGGTCACCAGAAGGATCTCATCCAAAAGAGTCAGAATTGATGGTGGTACAGTAAGCTATTGCGGTGAATAGGTGGGTTTGTGTGTAGAAATGGTCACCAGAAGGATCTCATCCAAAAAGAGTCAGAATTGATGGTGGTACATAAGCTATTGCGGTGAATAGGTGGGTTTGTGTGTAGAAATGGTCACCAGAAGGATCTCATCCAAAAAGAGTCAGAATTGATGGTGGTACATAAGCTATTGCGGTGAATAGGTGGGTTTGTGTGTAGAAATGGTCACCAGAAGGATCTCATCCAAAAAGAGTCAGAATTGATGGTGGTACATAAGCTATTGCGGTGAATAGGTGGGTTTGTGTGTAGAAATGGTCACCAGAAGGATCTCATCCAAAAGAGTCAGAATTGATGGTGGTAAGTAAGCTATTGCGGTGAATAGGTGGGTTTGTGTGTAGAAATGGTCACCAGAAGGATCTCATCCAAAAGAGTCAGAATTGATGGTGGTACATAAGCTATTGCGGTGAATAGGTGGGTTTGTGTGTAGAAATGGTCACCAGAAGGATCTCATCCAAAAAGAGTCAGAATTGATGGTGGTACATAAGCTATTGCGGTGAATAGGTGGGTTTGTGTGTAGAAATGGTCACCAGAAGGATCTCATCCAAAAGAGTCAGAATTGATGGTGGTACATAAGCTATTGCGGTGAATAGGTGGGTTTGTGTGTAGAAATGGTCACCAGAAGGATCTCATCCAAAAAGAGTCAGAATTGATGGTGGTACATAAGCTATTGCGGTGAATAGGTGGGTTTGTGTGTAGAAATGGTCACCAGAAGGATCTCATCCAAAAGAGTCAGAATTGATGGTGGTACATAAGCTATTGCGGTGAATAGGTGGGTTTGTGTGTAGAAATGGTCACCAGAAGGATCTCATCCAAAAAGAGTCAGAATTGATGGTGGTACATAAGCTATTGCGGTGAATAGGTGGGTTTGTGTGTAGAAATGGTCACCAGAAGGATCTCATCCAAAAAGAGTCAGAATTGATGGTGGTACATAAGCTATTGCGGTGAATAGGTGGGTTTGTGTGTAGAAATGGTCACCAGAAGGATCTCATCCAAAAAGAGTCAGAATTGATGGTGGTACAGTAAGCTATTGCGGTGAATAGGTGGGTTTGTGTGTAGAAATGGTCACCAGAAGGATCTCATCCAAAAAGAGTCAGAATTGATGGTGGTACATAAGCTATTGCGGTGAATAGGTGGGTTTGTGTGTAGAAATGGTCACCAGAAGGATCTCATCCAAAAAGAGTCAGAATTGATGGTGGTACATAAGCTATTGCGGTGAATAGGTGGGTTTGTGTGTAGAAATGGTCACCAGAAGGATCTCATCCAAAAAGAGTCAGAATTGATGGTGGTACATAAGCTATTGCGGTGAATAGGTGGGTTTGTGTGTAGAAATGGTCACCAGAAGGATCTCATCCAAAAGAGTCAGAATTGATGGTGGTACATAAGCTATTGCGGTGAATAGGTGGGTTTGTGTGTAGAAATGGTCACCAGAAGGATCTCATCCAAAAAGAGTCAGAATTGATGGTGGTACATAAGCTATTGCGGTGAATAGGTGGGTTTGTGTGTAGAAATGGTCACCAGAAGGATCTCATCCAAAAAGAGTCAGAATTGATGGTGGTACATAAGCTATTGCGGTGAATAGGTGGGTTTGTGTGTAGAAATGGTCACCAGAAGGATCTCATCCAAAAAGAGTCAGAATTGATGGTGGTACATAAGCTATTGCGGTGAATAGGTGGGTTTGTGTGTAGAAATGGTCACCAGAAGGATCTCATCCAAAAGAGTCAGAATTGATGGTGGTACATAAGCTATTGCGGTGAATAGGTGGGTTTGTGTGTAGAAATGGTCACCAGAAGGATCTCATCCAAAAGAGTCAGAATTGATGGTGGTACATAAGCTATTGCGGTGAATAGGTGGGTTTGTGTGTAGAAATGGTCACCAGAAGGATCTCATCCAAAAAGAGTCAGAATTGATGGTGGTACATAAGCTATTGCGGTGAATAGGTGGGTTTGTGTGTAGAAATGGTCACCAGAAGGATCTCATCCAAAAAGAGTCAGAATTGATGGTGGTACATAAGCTATTGCGGTGAATAGGTGGGTTTGTGTGTAGAAATGGTCACCAGAAGGATCTCATCCAAAAAGAGTCAGAATTGATGGTGGTACATAAGCTATTGCGGTGAATAGGTGGGTTTGTGTGTAGAAATGGTCACCAGAAGGATCTCATCCAAAAAGAGTCAGAATTGATGGTGGTACATAAGCTATTGCGGTGAATAGGTGGGTTTGTGTGTAGAAATGGTCACCAGAAGGATCTCATCCAAAAAGAGTCAGAATTGATGGTGGTACATAAGCTATTGCGGTGAATAGGTGGGTTTGTGTGTAGAAATGGTCACCAGAAGGATCTCATCCAAAAAGAGTCAGAATTGATGGTGGTACATAAGCTATTGCGGTGAATAGGTGGGTTTGTGTGTAGAAATGGTCACCAGAAGGATCTCATCCAAAAAGAGTCAGAATTGATGGTGGTACATAAGCTATTGCGGTGAATAGGTGGGTTTGTGTGTAGAAATGGTCACCAGAAGGATCTCATCCAAAAAGAGTCAGAATTGATGGTGGTACATAAGCTATTGCGGTGAATAGGTGGGTTTGTGTGTAGAAATGGTCACCAGAAGGATCTCATCCAAAAGAGTCAGAATTGATGGTGGTACATAAGCTATTGCGGTGAATAGGTGGGTTTGTGTGTAGAAATGGTCACCAGAAGGATCTCATCCAAAAAGAGTCAGAATTGATGGTGGTACATAAGCTATTGCGGTGAATAGGTGGGTTTGTGTGTAGAAATGGTCACCAGAAGGATCTCATCCAAAAGAGTCAGAATTGATGGTGGTACATAAGCTATTGCGGTGAATAGGTGGGTTTGTGTGTAGAAATGGTCACCAGAAGGATCTCATCCAAAAAGAGTCAGAATTGATGGTGGTACATAAGCTATTGCGGTGAATAGGTGGGTTTGTGTGTAGAAATGGTCACCAGAAGGATCTCATCCAAAAGAGTCAGAATTGATGGTGGTACATAAGCTATTGCGGTGAATAGGTGGGTTTGTGTGTAGAAATGGTCACCAGAAGGATCTCATCCAAAAGAGTCAGAATTGATGGTGGTACATAAGCTATTGCGGTGAATAGGTGGGTTTGTGTGTAGAAATGGTCACCAGAAGGATCTCATCCAAAAAGAGTCAGAATTGATGGTGGTACATAAGCTATTGCGGTGAATAGGTGGGTTTGTGTGTAGAAATGGTCACCAGAAGGATCTCATCCAAAAGAGTCAGAATTGATGGTGGTACATAAGCTATTGCGGTGAATAGGTGGGTTTGTGTGTAGAAATGGTCACCAGAAGGATCTCATCCAAAAAGAGTCAGAATTGATGGTGGTACATAAGCTATTGCGGTGAATAGGTGGGTTTGTGTGTAGAAATGGTCACCAGAAGGATCTCATCCAAAAGAGTCAGAATTGATGGTGGTACATAAGCTATTGCGGTGAATAGGTGGGTTTGTGTGTAGAAATGGTCACCAGAAGGATCTCATCCAAAAGAGTCAGAATTGATGGTGGTACATAAGCTATTGCGGTGAATAGGTGGGTTTGTGTGTAGAAATGGTCACCAGAAGGATCTCATCCAAAAAGAGTCAGAATTGATGGTGGTACATAAGCTATTGCGGTGAATAGGTGGGTTTGTGTGTAGAAATGGTCACCAGAAGGATCTCATCCAAAAGAGTCAGAATTGATGGTGGTACAGTAAGCTATTGCGGTGAATAGGTGGGTTTGTGTGTAGAAATGGTCACCAGAAGGATCTCATCCAAAAAGAGTCAGAATTGATGGTGGTACATAAGCTATTGCGGTGAATAGGTGGGTTTGTGTGTAGAAATGGTCACCAGAAGGATCTCATCCAAAAAGAGTCAGAATTGATGGTGGTACATAAGCTATTGCGGTGAATAGGTGGGTTTGTGTGTAGAAATGGTCACCAGAAGGATCTCATCCAAAAAGAGTCAGAATTGATGGTGGTACATAAGCTATTGCGGTGAATAGGTGGGTTTGTGTGTAGAAATGGTCACCAGAAGGATCTCATCCAAAAAGAGTCAGAATTGATGGTGGTACATAAGCTATTGCGGTGAATAGGTGGGTTTGTGTGTAGAAATGGTCACCAGAAGGATCTCATCCAAAAAGAGTCAGAATTGATGGTGGTACATAAGCTATTGCGGTGAATAGGTGGGTTTGTGTGTAGAAATGGTCACCAGAAGGATCTCATCCAAAAGAGTCAGAATTGATGGTGGTACATAAGCTATTGCGGTGAATAGGTGGGTTTGTGTGTAGAAATGGTCACCAGAAGGATCTCATCCAAAAAGAGTCAGAATTGATGGTGGTACATAAGCTATTGCGGTGAATAGGTGGGTTTGTGTGTAGAAATGGTCACCAGAAGGATCTCATCCAAAAAGAGTCAGAATTGATGGTGGTACATAAGCTATTGCGGTGAATAGGTGGGTTTGTGTGTAGAAATGGTCACCAGAAGGATCTCATCCAAAAGAGTCAGAATTGATGGTGGTACATAAGCTATTGCGGTGAATAGGTGGGTTTGTGTGTAGAAATGGTCACCAGAAGGATCTCATCCAAAAAGAGTCAGAATTGATGGTGGTACATAAGCTATTGCGGTGAATAGGTGGGTTTGTGTGTAGAAATGGTCACCAGAAGGATCTCATCCAAAAAGAGTCAGAATTGATGGTGGTACATAAGCTATTGCGGTGAATAGGTGGGTTTGTGTGTAGAAATGGTCACCAGAAGGATCTCATCCAAAAAGAGTCAGAATTGATGGTGGTACATAAGCTATTGCGGTGAATAGGTGGGTTTGTGTGTAGAAATGGTCACCAGAAGGATCTCATCCAAAAAGAGTCAGAATTGATGGTGGTACATAAGCTATTGCGGTGAATAGGTGGGTTTGTGTGTAGAAATGGTCACCAGAAGGATCTCATCCAAAAGAGTCAGAATTGATGGTGGTACATAAGCTATTGCGGTGAATAGGTGGGTTTGTGTGTAGAAATGGTCACCAGAAGGATCTCATCCAAAAGAGTCAGAATTGATGGTGGTACATAAGCTATTGCGGTGAATAGGTGGGTTTGTGTGTAGAAATGGTCACCAGAAGGATCTCATCCAAAAGAGTCAGAATTGATGGTGGTACATAAGCTATTGCGGTGAATAGGTGGGTTTGTGTGTAGAAATGGTCACCAGAAGGATCTCATCCAAAAGAGTCAGAATTGATGGTGGTACATAAGCTATTGCGGTGAATAGGTGGGTTTGTGTGTAGAAATGGTCACCAGAAGGATCTCATCCAAAAGAGTCAGAATTGATGGTGGTACATAAGCTATTGCGGTGAATAGGTGGGTTTGTGTGTAGAAATGGTCACCAGAAGGATCTCATCCAAAAAGAGTCAGAATTGATGGTGGTACATAAGCTATTGCGGTGAATAGGTGGGTTTGTGTGTAGAAATGGTCACCAGAAGGATCTCATCCAAAAAGAGTCAGAATTGATGGTGGTACATAAGCTATTGCGGTGAATAGGTGGGTTTGTGTGTAGAAATGGTCACCAGAAGGATCTCATCCAAAAGAGTCAGAATTGATGGTGGTACATAAGCTATTGCGGTGAATAGGTGGGTTTGTGTGTAGAAATGGTCACCAGAAGGATCTCATCCAAAAAGAGTCAGAATTGATGGTGGTACATAAGCTATTGCGGTGAATAGGTGGGTTTGTGTGTAGAAATGGTCACCAGAAGGATCTCATCCAAAAAGAGTCAGAATTGATGGTGGTACATAAGCTATTGCGGTGAATAGGTGGGTTTGTGTGTAGAAATGGTCACCAGAAGGATCTCATCCAAAAAGAGTCAGAATTGATGGTGGTACATAAGCTATTGCGGTGAATAGGTGGGTTTGTGTGTAGAAATGGTCACCAGAAGGATCTCATCCAAAAGAGTCAGAATTGATGGTGGTACATAAGCTATTGCGGTGAATAGGTGGGTTTGTGTGTAGAAATGGTCACCAGAAGGATCTCATCCAAAAAGAGTCAGAATTGATGGTGGTAAGTAAGCTATTGCGGTGAATAGGTGGGTTTGTGTGTAGAAATGGTCACCAGAAGGATCTCATCCAAAAGAGTCAGAATTGATGGTGGTACATAAGCTATTGCGGTGAATAGGTGGGTTTGTGTGTAGAAATGGTCACCAGAAGGATCTCATCCAAAAAGAGTCAGAATTGATGGTGGTACATAAGCTATTGCGGTGAATAGGTGGGTTTGTGTGTAGAAATGGTCACCAGAAGGATCTCATCCAAAAAGAGTCAGAATTGATGGTGGTACATAAGCTATTGCGGTGAATAGGTGGGTTTGTGTGTAGAAATGGTCACCAGAAGGATCTCATCCAAAAGAGTCAGAATTGATGGTGGTACATAAGCTATTGCGGTGAATAGGTAGGTTTGTGTGTAGAAATGGTCACCAGAAGGATCTCATCCAAAAGAGTCAGAATTGATGGTGGTAAGTAATCTATTGCAGTGAATAGGTGGGTTTG
>WEDG01011171.1:0-51976 GCA_017591395.1 Schistocephalus solidus
AAATTATTTATTCCTTTTTCAAATGCACGTTTTCCGCAAATTTATGCTAGCTTCCCTCAAAATCTCATTTCTATGCCATCCCCTATCTTTCCCATGCCACAATATAGCCTTCCATTCCATGGTTTTCACCCAAAATATGCCATTGTAAAAAATCTCAGTTATTTCAAAAGTAACGTTTCGAAAAATTGTAGACCAGAACAATTTTTTTCCCCACTTTTGTTTCTTCTTTCTAGTTTTCTTCTCCACCAGCAAATCCTCCTTATTTATAAATACTGATGAGCGTAGCCTACAGCTCAGGAATACACTCAGTTTAGTTCAATCGGTGCGGGATCAGCTGTAAATAAGATGGTTGAGCTTAGAACAGTAGCTTTTGAGCTTGATCCAGATGTGCTGTGCATCACTGAATCATGGGCTCACACTCTTATTTCCGACTCGACACTCACTTTACATAATTTAAATTTGTACCGAAATGGCTGCACTGAAAAACTTGGTGGTGGTAAACTTCTTTATATTAAGTCCTCTTTTGTACATTTCCCTTTTCAGCTGAGAATTTCATCGTTTTCTGGAGATATATGCTTTGTTTAGGTCATCCTCCCACACAATAAAAAACAGTGATTAGCTGTGTATATAATCTTCCGTGTTATTCTGGCCATAAAAGCGAGCTCTGTGAACTGTTAGAAAAAGTTGCAGAGACTCAATTTAATGTCCAAATAATCGTCGGCAATTTTAATCTGTCAGACATTGACTGACAGGTAAATTCCTCTCCACCAAAACTTCAGTAATTGGTCGATATTAAGAACTTTTCAAACATGGCCCAACTGGTTAGTTTACTGACTAGAATTGACAGCTTTTATGATTTAATTTGTACAAAGGATGTCCACCTCTCCTTATGAATTTCAATCGTGATATATTCACAAGTGATCACGCACTAATTCACTGTTGTTTTCCAGTCCCCTTCATACAAAGCCTGAGGTAAAATGCAATAACCTTGACTTTGCTAACACAAACCATGAATTAAAAATAATTTCGCAAGCACTCTAGATATGCATAGCATAATTTCAATCAATGGTGCGAACTTTTTCCATGAGCTATTTCAGAGCCTTACAGAAAAAAATCCAGGCTTTTATCCCACTTAAGATTATCAATTTATAAACAGCCTCTTCTACTGCTCGACCTTTTCTCCAAAACAGACTTAATAAATTTCTAAAACAACTTAACGATCCCTCTTAAAGCTCTTTGCCAGTTCACTTAAAGATTGCACAAATATTTGAATAAGCATTGAAAATGAGAATCGCGAGAGATGAGCATAGAGAGTCTCAGGCACTAAGTGATGTTAATTCATCCAAATATAATGCTCAAGTATTCCGTGTTTGGTCATCGGCTAAGCTTCTGAATGTAACTCTGCCTTTACTTGACTGCAACGAAAATTTAGTTACCGAAGATTTGGGCAAAGCATAATTGTTAAATTAATTTTTTTGGCAACCACTTTACCATTTAAAATAGCCTCACTCCCTCAATTCCTCTGCTTTTTAAATTCAAATTCACTTCTAACAACCATTAATTTCTCGCCTTCATGTATTCAAAAAAAATAGCTTACCTAAAATTTCACATTCGGTAGGAACTGATAACATTCCAAACTCACTTATTAAGTAGTTAAATGATTTTCCACCTGTACAAAGCAAATTATTCTCCGTATATCTCGAAAACGGGTTCTTACCAAATTATTGTGTCAACAGTTTCTGAAAGGACCACCTCGAAAGGGAGTCTGTTCCATGCTCCAACGACCCTCGACGAAAAGGCGTTCCGACAGAAGTCTGTGTAGACGACCTTCCTCTACAGTTTAAATGGATGACCCTGCAGCTGTTCTATCTCTGCCAATTCGAAGAAGTCAGCAAATTATAGGACACAATCACGGCCTCTGACAATCCAGTAGGTTTGGATGAAGTCACTGCGTAATTGTCTGTAATTGAGAGGAAAAAAATCGAATTCAGACAGCCTGGCTTCGTCAGGCAGATGATTAAGATTCTTGACCTTCTTCTTAGCCCTCGCCTGCACTAGTTCCAGCTGTAGATAATCCTTCTTAAACTACGGAACCTAGGCCTGTACAGCGTATTCTAACTGAGGTTTTTCGGAAGAGTTCCTTATCAATCTGCACAAATCCACGTCTGAGCGCAAATAAGAACTGTGTTGCGCGTTCTGTTGCCTTTAAACACTGTGGAGATGGTTTGAGTAAGGAGTTGATTAGAACACTGAGGTCCTTCTGTTCCTCGAAAATTGAAAGGTGCTGCCCATTGAGAAGGTATTGGTAGGAATCTTCCTCCTTACTGGTCCTTCTGGTACGTAGTCTTAGGACCATACATTTCCAAACGTTAAAAGTAAAGAGCCAACGAGCAGACCAGTTGCTAAGACGGTTGAGATCCTCTTGAAGTGCCAGCCTATCGGAATCAGATCTGAAGACCCTCCAAAATGTAACATAGTATGCAAAAATGACGGCGCTGCAACCCAGGTTGCCAACACAGTCGTTAATATACACATATATGAGTAACGGTCCTAAGACGGAGCCTTGGGGGATACCGATTTGAATCGGCGTAGGTGTTGACTTCGAGGTATCGATGCACACAGTTTGAAATATTCCTATAAGAAAATCTGCGATCCATGTCAGCAGCATTCCTCTTATGTCAATTTCAGATAGTTTATAGATTACACGTTTGTGTTGGACACTGTAAAACGCCTTCTGGAAATCTGTGTTCATGACGTCAACCCTACCATCTTCGTCCAATGCGCGAGTCCACTGCTCTGTGGAGAGCAATAAACTGGAAAGACAAGAGCGATTCTGTCTGAAGCCATACTGGAGGTGTGATAGGAATCGGTTTTCCTCACGGAACTTCATGGTCGCCTTCTTAATGTTTGATTCCATTATTTTACAGCAAATGGAGGTAAGGCTGACAGGCCGATAATTGTTGACATTAGATCAAGCCCCATTATTGTATATGGGGTATATATTTGCTGCCTTCCATTCGGATGGCAGTTTCCCTGATTCAAATGATGAATTGAATATATGCGGTAGTGGTTTGGAGGGTTCACCGGCTAGTTCTTTAAGAACTTTGCCGGTGAATCGTCTGGACCAGATAACTTCGCCTCTTTTCAAATTTTGTCATTTCTCGTTCCACAAGAGGTTCAGGCAAGAGTATATATTCAAGCACTGGACTAGCGTCTATAACAGCACTTTTGACCTGATTTAGCTGAAGTGCAGGTTCTCTTTTGGGTACCGAAGCAAAGAACTGACCCAAGTGCTCGGCTCTCTTGAAATTTTAAAGACTTGAAAACCATTTCCATCCGTAAGTATGGCGGCTAAATCCTTGTTTTTAATCGACTATTGATGTAAATGGAACAAAATGTTGGCTTATTTTCCACCTGCTGGATAATTCTTGATTCATAGTTCTTCCTTGCCTGACGGATCATGTTGACCCTGTTTCCCTGAATATCTTCAATTTTTATTTTTCTTCTTTAAACTGTCTGTTAAGTTCTCTTGTTAACGAGTCAGGGTGACTTGTTTTCTTTTGCATCTTCACTAGACAAAAGCGTTAAATCAGATCGAGTGAAATCGTCTTAAACGATCGACAGTCATCCTCCGGATTCCCTTTGACCAAAACAATCCCATTTCACGGATATCAGTTCTTTCTTCATCGCGTTAAAACTAACCTTCCATATATTTCGCTTGCCTTCCGTTCTCTTCTGGTGCTGAGAATAAAGTGAGTAATCCCACAACAGTATACTATGGTCACTCTTACCGAGGGATGCAATAGAATACACTTCATAAATGTTAGAAAAGTTCTTCGTAAATATTAGGTTCAGGCAAGGGGATCTCTGGTTCTCTCTAAATCTCGTTGGTATGTTAAACCTTCTGTACCAGAGGTTGGTCGAGAGTGAGATACATTAGCTTGCTTTCGAAGGAATTTGGCGCACCGAAAAATTTCAGCTTTACCCAGTCTACTATAGGTGCATTGAAATCTCAAGCAAATAACCACCTCGTGGTGACATGCTACTTCCTTGACCAAATGAAGGAGTGACTCATCAGCTGCACTTGGAATGTTTGGTGGTCTGTAGATAGTCAAGAATTGTAGGTTTTGTGAACAATCCTTTTTAATCTTTATCCAGAGAAACTCATATTCCAGGAAAGATGGTGTGCGCTCGTTCAACTGCCGAGATTCCTGTCCTAATATATACGACCACTCCACCTCCCTGTCTATGTTCTCGGTCTCTTCAAAAGAGCTGGTATCCATCTATCGAAACCTCGCTATCTGCGATTTTGTTTTTGAGCCACATTTCCGTAATGGTAACGACATCGGGGGTTCGGTCTGAGACTAGTGCCTTGAGTTCGTCTATTTTCGAAACGAGACTCTGAGCATTAGTATAAAAACATCTCAATTTAGGCTGGGTAACTCCTCCATATAAACTTCTGCTGATTTCTTGCGATTGAATGCTAGACTCTGTCAGTGCTTCACGAGATGAACTGATGGCCATCCCGCCCACGCTGAGTTCTGATTAGTGATCGTCAACCGAGTTCTGGAGTGCCTACCTTTTATTATACGAGCTCTGTACAGTTGGGTAATTCGTATTAAGTATCCTCCGTCTCGGTGAGGACCTGCCATGATGATGTACATGGTCTGCCAAAAGAAAGACCTCTTCATCACTTTTATTTTTCCGTCCTTTATTTGGAGCAATTTTTTCCCTTGTTTGGTTCTCCTGTTCAGCTCTGTTCTCAGCATCCTCATTTTGTGACTTTACATCGGTTCGTAGTCTGACTGAAAAAACACATCCCTGTGTGAGCTACGGAGAGCCATTCTCAGTTCTAGGAGGCGTGAAGCCTGAACATCATTTTTAAGAATGATTTTAAGAGGCCTCAGTGATGATAGTTCATATGAAATACACGCTTTCCCTAAACGGAATACTTTGTGCATGGTAATGCATTCGCCATCTTTATTAATTGAATTTGAATATGCTCAGAAAAGACTGAGGTTATGTTCTTCCCTTTCCTTTGCAATCACAGAAGTGGAGTTGGAAACGCCTTTAATAACAAGATTGCGTATTCAATCAAAATGTCTGCTTTGTGACTTTTTGTTCTGAATTGTTGAAAGAGCCTCAGTATCAGGAAGAATTATACTCTGGTCGACGATGTTATTTGCGTCAGTACGGGCAACGATTCCTTAAAGTTAATGGTGAACTCTTTTTAAAAACTTTGCCAATTTGTCCTGTACTTGATCCTGCATCACCAACAGAGGATTCCGCTTGAGCATCTATCGGTAAGGAACAAGCTTTTTCGGAGTTAGAACCCATTTTTTGTGAAAGCATCTTGGCCCTTTTCGACTTTGAATTCTTCGTCTTTGGTCCTTCAAATGCGACGAACTTTTCAACTTCACCCTTTTTTTGTATTCTCCAGCAACGATGCCGCATATATTTGTTTATCCAGAACATAACTGCTTCGGTCTGAGCTGGATGACAGTAGAAAGGTGCATGAGCTGGTTTGATCTCACTTTCGAAGGAAAGAAATGTTTACTGATTTACTGAGCTCTGTAGACGCAATGTCTCTAAGCTTTACATTAGGTGTCATTAAGGAAGTTTTATTTGCCTACGTTATTTATTTGGTTGGAATTCTCGTTGTTACGGGTGTTTTTATGCCAGATGAACAATAAACATTCTCTTTTAGATCGGTCATTTCTTGTTTTAAGTTACTTAGCTCTTTCTCCATCACTATGAATTTTTGTAGGAGAAGTAACCAACCCATGCACTTTTCTTCCTCGTAGGGTGACATTCATAGGTGTTATCAGGCTTTGTGCCCGCTTGCAGGAGGAGACGTAGTAACAGAATATCTGTCTTTGTCATCTTTTTCTGTTTGTATGCAATTTTGTTTGCCGATTCGTCATGTGAATGTGGCGGAGTGGTAAGGTGCACCGCCACATGTTTCTGAAAATGAGGGTTAGACTCCCGCCCGCGTTACCAGTTTTATTCTCACTGCAGATGAATCCTGAGCGTCTGTGTTTTCCATACTTCTTAGGATTGTGTGCGAAATGCATTTAATTTATAAATCCTCTTAAATAAATGGGCAGGGATGCAGTAGTTTTCAGCAGTTAGATTTCAAAAAAGCACGCATAGACTAAGCCTTTTTGTTGTGACTTCTCCTTCCTCAATTGAAAGCAGATTAAAGCAGCAAACCGCTGACGTGAATTTTTGAAGCAGGTGAACGTTAGAATCTTGTGTTTCTCGTTGGGATAATGTTCTGAACGTGGAATATTCCTTAGTGAAGGAATATTTGGTTAGCCACAGAATCGTCGAGTCCAAGTAAAAAAATCTCAAATTTAGAGACTTGACAATTCCACTCTTTTTTTTCCATCTTCTCCGGAAAACTCCTGTTTACGACTCTTTCAACTACTTCCTACTCAACAAGATGCCAGCTAACGAAACTAAAATTTCCTTGGGCCAGGAGATACTGGAAGCAGGCTTTTGTCTTCTTTTTCAGCTCAAATCTTCCCAAGGTTCTGTCATTACCCCCGTTGGTCTTCCGTATAACCTAAGAAATTACGCACGAATTCTACGTCCTCCTGCATCCTCCACGTGTAAACGCTGTCTATTCTTTGCTTCTAGGTATAGTTTTCTATTCCATTCTGGATCCCAAGATGTTGAGGCCTCAAGTTCACTGACGCCTTTTCGCAAGATTTTGTTCCATGCGCCCTAGTGGTCAAGAAAGAATCATATCGAAGTTTCATTATCTCATTCTGAAATGCTACTGCGGTATTAAACCTTCTCTACCACCTAACCTTATTTTCCTTAGCAGTTTTTTTCTCCTACCCTCTATTGAACTGTCTCAATTTTAAGGTAGACGTTTTTTCACTGCCTGTTTTCTAGTTCTCTGTTTAGTTCAAAACATCGCTTAATGTTGACCTACAGGCAAATTTCTGCCTACATTATTAAATATTTGCACGTTTTATCTGCACAAATTGTCATAATTTTATTTCGTTAATAATGTTTGTTTAGACAGTGCCTTTCTCGCTCTAACCAAATATACATTCTATATATGACAAGGAGACTTTGCCAAATAAGAGCTGAGGCATCGCGAATAGACTGGGATATTCTCTTCTCCAGAAACCTCAATGAAGAATGAAATTTAGTTAAGGAGCGGTTGTTGCACCTAATGAAGTGCCATTTTCTGATTTAAAAGCCTAGGATATCAAACCGACCACGGTGGCTAACACTTGATGTAAAAAAAAGAGATAAAAAGAAAGGAAAGCTCTATAAGAAGTATTTTAGAACAAACGCAACTACAGCCTTTCAAGTATACACAGTTCAAAGGAACAAGGTAAAGGGCTTGATTTTTAAAAGAAGGCAGAATTTCGAGCGTGATTTGTTCCGCCGAAGAGTTGAAAAGCCCAGGCTGCACTACAGCTACTTAAGAAGTAGCCCGCATAACCGGAACCCAATTCCCGTTATGACGAACGATGGCGGTTTATAAATATCGGTATGTAAAAGAAAATCTTAGTATTTTTCTCAGTTCTTTTAGTCGGTTTTCACCAAAGAAGCTGTTTTTATTTCACCCAGTTACGAGCCCATGGGAGCGCCAAGTATTCAGGATATTCTGTTTCAAGAAGAGGCGATTGTTGAAGGACTAAATAAACTTGCCAGTATGTAAATGTCCCGGCTCAGATAATATTCCAGCAAAGTTACTCTTCGAGCTTGCCCGAGAGCTGGCCAAACCATTATCCGATCTGTTCCAGCAAGCGTTTGATACTGGAACCTTCCCCACAAACTGCGAAACAGCCCACATAACACCACTTCACAAAAGCAGTATTCGTACAATTACGACTAGCTACATGCCCGTCACTCTGACATCCATCTGCTATAATAGTATAGAAAAGCTCATCAAAAAGGAGTTAATGATTTATTTTGAAACCCAAACCCTCTTTTTCAACGCACAATATGGCGTTCGTAGGGTAGATAGTGCGTAATGAACTTGTTTTATACGATGCTAGGCTGGACAAAAGCACTCATCGCAAAAGACACGGTGTATGTTGCCTACGATGATATACAGAAGGCCTTTGATAGTGTTTGGCACCAGCATCTCCAAAACAAGTTAAGAGGGATGGGTGTCGGACGCAAATTTATTACGTGGATCAAGTATTTCCTTGTTGGCCGTTCCTAAGTTAAGCTGTGAAGGGGAAGAGCAATCAAGGTGCACAGCCCTAGAGAGTGGTGTCCCACAAGGTTCGGTTCTTGGAACGACTCTCTATTTCTTGTTCCTGAATGATTGCTACAGGAGTTTAACTGTGAGTGTGCCATGCTTGTGAATGATATAAAAATATGGAAAGTCATCTGAAATGGTGCCAATGAAGCCGACTTCCAAGAAAACCTTCATCGACCGGACGCGTGGTCCCACAGGTGACTCCTATCATTAAACTCGACTAAATGTACCCTGCTACGTCTGGGAAATCGAAATCCAGTCCCTTTATACGCAACCGTACTATCTGAACGGAATGCCACTCCAAGAAGTACAAAACAAAGAAATGTCTCGGCTTTTGGATGATAGACAACTTAAAGCCTTCTAAACAATGATACGAGGCGGCTTAAGCCACAAATTCCATGCTCTCCTGCATAATGTGGACATTTACCGTTTTTGAGGAATATGTATTTTTTAAAATATTCAGTTCGTTTGTGAGGCCACATCTTGAATATGCAGTCCAGGCTTGGAAACCGTTGATGTAACCAGATTACAACCTGATCGAAAGGGTACAGTGGCAAGTCAATAACTTAGTTAGGGGTCAAGGTGCACAAATAGATAAAATCCGCCTAAGGAACAAAAATATCTATCCTATGAGTTATAGGCAGTTGCGCGGAGACTTGATAGAAACTTCCTGTATCGTACGTGGTTCTGACCTTGCTCTCCTGTGTTATGAAATTTTCCAACATCCACTACAACTAATCTCCGGGGGCATCCCTTCAAAACTGTTTGTACCTCAAAGATGCTTTTATGAGAGGAAGTATTTTTTTTATCTAACCGTGGCTTGGAATCATGTTATAGCCTACCCGAGCTGATTGTAATGTTTCAATCGATGAAGACATATAAACATCGGCTTGACCTACATATGCTGCAGTACCAGGTGGACTATGTGACTACCTTACCTTACTATGTGCGCTGTCTACATGTCCTTGACTTCAATTTATTTACATGGTTTCCAATTCTTGAGATTTTTGTGTGACAAATACGGAGTTCAAATGCATAAGCATACTTTTCCTCAAAATAAATTGTACTGAACTGCAACTCTTCGTAATGTATGGATTATTTGTTCTGACATACTTTCCTCCATGATTTGCTCCTCCTGTATAACACCCCTTTATATAGCGCATTAACCAGACAGGACAATTTGTTTATTGGACTCTTGTTGTCGAGAAATAGTCCTGCATATCATTGTTTATAACTTATTTGACTGTTCCGATCGATATACGTATGTCCGTTGAGAAATCGAGATCATCGTAAGCAAAGGAACCACGTATATTATTTTTCACCAGCTTTGACAGTTTGAAAACCGTTAACTCTTCGCTCGTACTGTTCCTGGCAATAAAGTTGCAACAGCACGTACGTAATTGCTTTCTGCTCATCGGGAATTTTTCTCTTGCCGAAATTCCTCACAAAACCACATATAAGTTGAATTGTTTTGTCCCCTTAATCGACTTGACTAAACAGGCTCTACACCGATACAAATTGACAAACAGCTCAGTTAACCGAAAGTGCAAAACCTCTTGAAGATCTGAAGTTTTTCAGGATCTTTGACATCTAAAAACGGCTTAGTCGTTCGTGAATATTCCTCCTATTTTTATTGTTTCTTAAAAGCAGTTTTGAACGATTAGGCACATTTATTGCTCATATTTTTCCTATTTCGGCGTCGTTTGACTTTCGTTTGAAATTTTTTCGTCTCCAAGCTTTTGATTTTTGGCCAATAATTTATGCCTGAAGTCAGGACTCAATTAAATAAGTTTACATTGGATCACATATCGTTCGTGTTTACTAGGATCAGGCTAGAACTGTTGACAGGCATTGTGACCATCAGGCACACAACAATCGATATCGGAATTTCAACAAATTAGCTAACTCAACTCCCTTTGGATCCCTGTGTAACCTGCCTCCCACGGGCTTTAGAAAATATTCTCTCGCCAGGAAAGTGGTCGACATCAGAAAGGGACGGAGAAAGACTGGAAAAACTTGCTTCAAAGTCTGCATGGTTCTTTGCTTCATATAAACATTCCATACTGAATTCGGTTAGAAAAAGTGCTTTTTAGTGTGATCAGTAAACTATTCGCTTGATAATTTAAGCTGTTCGTTAAAAATTAATGCATTGTCATATTAATATTGCTGGCATGGGCAATTCAAATGTTCACGACGCGAACACGTGAGAAAATTATTCACCGCCGCAGCCGGGATTCCGAAACACCAATCTCTTGATTAGTGACCAATGGTCTTGACCGCTCGGCCACGCTCGGGCAGCCAGCAGACAAAAAATAGAACATTGTCCAAAAATAATGATCTCTCACACCTTTATAAATCGTTTTCGATTTCATGTGACAAAAACTGACCAGAAATACTCAAGCTACTCTCAGCTGACCAAGGAGAACTGCCAATTAGCAATATTAAAATAAGCAGTGTGCTACTGATCTCGACAAAAAGTAAGGTAAGCAGTGAAGGGCTGGCGTACCGTGATGTAAGCTGAGAAATTTTCTCCTCTCAGAAATAAAAGCATTACTCATGAAATACAACATTAAATCACCGGAACACAACGCGAAAAAGCTGGACAACATCAGAACTCTAGACTATAACCATCGCAAGGAAACGGTACAGGTTGCTGGACACTATATTAAGCGAAACAAAAGGAGAAAATAAAGAAGTCCTAAGAACAAACCTCTGTGTCAGTTGAAATACAGATGACCAGAAAGAAAATAAGTAGGGATGAAATTATGCCTTGCATTCGCCCAGGTTCGGAAAATCTGGTGCACAAAGAAGCTGGCTGTACAAAAGTAAATGAGCGATCGATGGTCCCTGAAAAATCGACAAACTCTGATCGTAAGGTATCTCCAACTCCACGAAAAAGCGACATCAGCATGCTCTAGACATGTTCATCTAACTATAATGAAACAGGTCCCTGGAAGCCAGCGAAGTAATGGCGGAAAAGTGGCCTGTGACAGACCTGGATGCCAAAAAACCCAATTCAAGCTTCCCGGGCGCTATTCGAGCGAACGTAGTGTCAGAAGAACTTACATAGTTTGAAAGATCCAAAGCAATGTCTAAAAATAAACCAGCAAGCTCACCAATGAAGACCAAGTTGAATACAATATTAAAGACTGTTACAAAGTGCAGGTTTAACTCTCCATCACTAAAAGAAAGCAAAATGCGGAAACGGGTTATTTCCCTGAGAGATTATTTTGTCTTGTGGTTCAGTGAGTCCACGAGGCTACCCGTGAAACGCCGAAAGAAAGGGTAAAACAGGATCTGCTGACATTCCAAAATTTATTGAATGATGCACAAGAACACGGTGTGATAGTCAAAGTCTTCCGAAGTTAAATTTTTGTGGAATTTGATTTTCAAAATAGCAACTGCATGCCCGTTCGCAAGTAGGAGCGTTATGAATAACCCGATTTTGACGGAAACACGGTTCAATAATGTGGGATGATTACTGAAGTTAAAAAATGCACTTACAACCAGATGTCTCGATGTGTATTGTAATAAAAGTAGGGTCAGATTCCGCGGGAAGAAGATGGAGATTCGAACATATAAGCAGAGAATTGGGGGACAACAAAAAGGGAGCATGTTTTTCGTGGCAAACGATAAAATGTAAATTACGGTAAATATTTTCGAGAGAGATATAAAATGTCATTCGAAGTGATACACCGCTAAGTCCGGGAATGACAGCGGTGGGACAAAGGCCTAAATTTTATTGTTGCAGGAGGACAAAAATACGTGGGACCGTACAATCGATAACATAAATTATCTTCATTTAAGAATAACACAATAAATGTATGTATTCAGGACAAACCAAAGTTTATAAATGTCAGGTTGACAGTCGAATCGAGGAAAAAAAAAGTCTATTCGGTTCCATCACCAAGTTCACAGAATTAATAAGATTTGACAACTAATTTCTAATGGGTATTACCTAAGGAGTTGGCTGTGGAGATACTACAGGATATTCGATTTTCTTAAAACTATTGTAGTCATTCGAGGAACTCGGTTAACACTTGGAATTAACGTCAAGGACTGCAAAGTCTGGGATTTGGATCCGTGTCTAACACTACTCTGCAAATGCACTAGTCTTCCGATAAAATAACTGAGAAGGAGCAAGAGGTGAATGCTTCTAAGGCATAAAACCTTATTTTATCCTTAACATTGCGGATTGCGAGCTATTAGAGATTACAGTGCACTTTCAAGATCACAAAGAGCCTATTTGTTTAACTGCACAAGGCAAATAAATCATTGTAAGCAGACGGCGGGACGGTATACATTTTGGCCGGAATTTCGTTTCGCCAGGTGACCGCTTGCGTTTATGGGTAGGGTAACCATGAATAGACTGTGGTTTAACTTTTAATTGAAATATAGCTTATCCATCTTTTCATTATTGCAGACAAGGATATTGAATGTGCCACCTATGTACTTCAATGCAACCCTTCCGAGACATTGCTCCTGTGACTCATAACGGTTTTTCGAACGGTAATATCCAGACAAATCAATCCGACTCCTCCCTAAACCCTCTCTTCCAAAAATTTGATACTTTCCGGGGTAATATGGCCATAACGACGGATATGTACGTTAATCAGCACAGTCGTCACCCCCACGGCCCTTCCCATCTCGGACACCCTTTGCAATACCACCACGGAAGTCATCCTCAAGGTCTTCATAACCTTTCCAACCCCTCCAATTGCCACGTACCATCTAATGGCTTCCCTCAAATGGTACGAGTTTGGGACGTCTGGGCTCACAACTTCCAGGAAGGCATGCGACTCGTCCGGAGGCTAGCGCGAAACTCGCGTTTTGTCGCTGTAGACACTGAATTCCCCGGCGTCGTCGCAAAGGTTTTTGGGGAGTACACAAACAGTTTTGAGCAGGCGTACCACAACATCAAGGTCAATATTGACATGTTGCGGCCGATCCAGATCGGTTTCAGCTTCTTTGGAGAACGTGGCCAGTCAGTGGATTTAGTTTCTACCGTCCAGTTTAATCTAAAATGGAACGTTGACAACGAAACGCACGCAGCCGACTCGATTCAGCTCCTGGAATTGTGTGGGATTGACTTCGAAAAGTTAAAGATGAACGGGGTTGAGCTCCAGGAGTTTGCGGAGGCTTTCCTTGCTAGCGGACTGGCTCTCAACGAGAACATAACTTGGATTGGCTTTCATAGGTAAGGTAGTTTATATGTCGCTTACTCTTAGCGCTTATGATTTTGCGTACATGATGAAAATTTGTACGGACTGGCTTAAGATGCCGGAAAATTTCGTCGAGTTTCAGAAGATGCTGGCCATCTTTTTTCCGCGCATAATTGATCTGAAAGCCATGATGAACGAGCACAAGTTCCTCAAAGGTGGTCTTCAGGAACTTGCAGATGCACTCCACGTTCCTCGAATAGGTTTGCAGCACCAAGCCGGCAGTGACGCCATGCTGACTGGGGAGACCTTCTTCCGCTTTCTAGAGGTATGGTTTTGCATTGGTCAATCTTACTTGCTTAGGAACACTCTGATGGAAAGTTGGAATCCCACATAGTCAACTTAGTCTATGGACTTAATTACTGTCCTAATGGCTCAACAAATACATTCATACATATGAACGGATCGAGCCCCGTGCCAGAAATGAATGGGTTTTATGCCAATTCTGGCATACCCATCACTCAACGCAACAAAACCCACAGTGCTGACCACTCTGGCAGGACCTCTCCCGAAGGCTCCATGAGCGGACACAAGAGCAGTTGACTGGACTAATATTCCACCTATCAGCTTACCTCTTATGCTTCATTTAAGTCAAACGTGTGTACATAGTTCGAGGAACCGCCGAAAAGTTCTGTGATGCATTTATGTCATCTGCCTAGTTCGTCTCGGAGTCGATTTCCTAACTTCCCTTCCGGACGGTGGATTGTAGCTGTTGCGTCTTCACTTGCCCACTGATCAGATTTTATTACGCCGGGGAAGCTTTTATTTGCCTGGTCGGTTGGCTTTCTCTTTTTTATTTTCCTGTGTATATTTGGTTTACCTTCGATATGACTTTTCTGTGGATTTCTGATTTTTTTCCTTCGCACGCTTACGGCTGCTTTCAGGGTTATATTATTAGCGATGGTGTCTACTCTCAAATCGTGCTTTTGCGCCCCACTCAGGCAGCAGTGTCGGGAAAGGCTTGACTTACAAAGATGCATTTGTCCCTTTTGACCCAGCATTTATAGTACGGGTGTATAGAGTGGTTGAAGTTGCAAAATGCGACAGGCAGCAGCGTGATTGAGGAGCGCAACGATTCTAATGGTTTTTTTGAAATGTATCGCATGCAATTGATCTGTGATAACACCGAGCACCTCCGCAAGGAACATATAGCTCATCTATTCCACTCAGACCCGGAGGCTTGTGTTTCAAGACGTCACGATGCAAAAGTTTTGGCGACTTCGAGGTCGTACCATGTTATACGTGGCGGATGCAACTAATTGTTCGCATGACAGAAACGTGGTTCTTCTCTGAGCACACCATGGCTTTCATGGAGCATTTGAGTATGCTTGGTGGTTTTATGTCACATATTGTTGTACACATGAATATCCTGTCCGCCCGGTCTGTATTTCGTAATATCAGAATCCCGCCTATTCCCTTAAGCTGCTTTTGGGCTTCAGCCCTATTTTGTTCACAAACCTAGCTTTATTTTGTCGTGTTTCGAAAATGTCTGTAAATACAAAATAAAACGTTTCAATTATAAACTTTGTTATTAACACTTGCTAAATAGGCTGTTGAAATATAGTGGTGCAGAGTTTGCACCCCGTCGTATGCCCATTTAAAGATCACATGGTTCCCATACCACATAAAAGCCTGGTGTTCGAATTTCGCCACATCCGGTCATTTTCATGGGATATTTTCGGATCTTGTATGCTGATAATCTTGGGGTCGTGAAGGCCATATGTCAGACGACCAACTACAGGGATTACAGTAGTAGCCTCAAAGATAACTATGCATGATTGAGACAACTTGGCCTAGGTGAGAACTTGTCATAACTTCGCCGGCGCCTTACAACTTGGGGCTTCCGCCCTCCAGCAAGCCAAGATTCAGGCCATCAGATATTGTCGTTGGTGCGCCTCTGGTACGTTTGTGGTGACCATTCGACAATTGATGGATCTTTTCGTTGCTTCCTGCTAGGAATCTACTGCTTCTCTTCGGAGGAGAGATTTCAGTTAAAAATCTGGAGGGTGGAGGCATTCAGACACTTTATTCTTGTGGCACGGACTAACTTGGTAGGCATATATTGGAGAAGGCTCGCCTGCTGTGTCTCTTCCGATACCGTAAAAAGTACCGACATTCGAGTAGCTGAGTTGCTGGGCTCCTTGTTGGAGTCAGCAGCACTTCATGCGTGAGTTGTTGTCTTCTTTCGACAGTTTAGTTCCACCACCAGTAGCAGGTTTGCTGCGCGCTGGTGGATAAATCCTCTTATCAGTGACGGGTGAGATCTGCAGCGCTGTAACCCAATAATGCTCGTGTTTGCTGAAGTTTGTGACGGGTGAACAGGAATGGAAAATGAAGTAGTTTGGTATTGGATGTGAAGTTCAACCTCGCCAGTGAGCTAGGTGGCTATGGTGAGGGTGCTTTGTCCTTTCATAACTGAAGGATGTACCATTACGTGTTTCCTTCGGTCATACTTCATCCGGTGAGCCGCTGGGGGTCTTGTAGCTTGATCCTCATTGAACGTTAACTTGTTCTCTGCCCAAGCGCATCTTGAAGAAAGTCCGTAGTTTTGTTCGCCGGATGAACTTTGGCAGCTGGCTCTTTGTTATGAGCCGTAGACGGCTGGGTTGTACGGACTTTTGTTATTGTACGTCTGGATGTGCGAACGCTTCTAGACCCTTTTAGTCGAAGTCTGACGACAGTCTTCGTCAGTACAGCAGCTATCCGCTACCTCCGAATCCTCGACGTGAGTGCTCGAGGAATAAAGATCCTGGGGTCGACTCTTAACCGTATACTATAGCAACCTGCTCGAACCTTGGCACTTGCGGTGGGTCAATCGTTATCGCAACAAGTAAACCTTGCGCTGCTTGCATGGGAACCAGTCAATGACCGGTTAGCTTACTTGCAACTGATAGATCACTGCAAACATTTCTATCGTCTCCCTTTACGCACCAACTGTCCATCGGCACGATAAAAATCTCTTACCATGCAGCTGCCAGAGTTGATTGGTTGACTCGCTGTGGTCTGCTGGTGGTTGCCAAAATTAACCGGGCGACTCCAGAGTCAGCTTATTTACCGCCTTGAGCTTTGCTTTCGGTGCGAAAACGGTGAGATAATGCTGCTCTGTGTTGATCAGAACCGACCATTTGTCACAAGCGTGTTTCCAGCACCGTTATAAACGATGGCAAGTCAGACCGACTAAATTCTAATCAGTTAGCGATTCTGTAGTTTAGTTCATGACATACAACCGATACTTTGTGCCAGAGTAGATCTCGTTCGCACACCGCTTAAGGCTCACTTTGATGTCGTGACTACATCTCAATCCATAAAGAGAAGACGATTTCTGTGGTTTGGACACGGTCTTCGTCGTTTGCCTAATTGTTGTCCTCTGTCCGGCGCTGTCGCTTACCTGTAGTTATCAACGAGGTCAGTTCAAAATATGGCTTGATAGTTCGTCAGAACACAGGAGTGTTTCTTGAAATTTCTGTATTCTGCCTCCATTAAGCTTTCCAGATCGGCTACCGCAGATTTTCACGCGTGGAGAGGTATAATTCGCGACATACTGGAGGCCAGCGAGATCGGGCATGATCACAGCGGTATCAAGTACTGAATCCTCTAACTTGCCCCTCTTCCAGGCCTGCGTAATTCCTTGATTACGTGTAACCATCTGGTCCTTTCATTCCTACTCTTGCGGTGTAGTATTTCACCGAGGTTAAGAGATTTTGGAGGAATCAGCTTAATGCCGGATTTATAGTTGGTTTCTCTATCAACACTCTTCTTTTCTGACCGACAGGTGTTTCTCGTCGAGATTAACGGGTGTCGCCTAGAACGGCGAGACTGTCTAGGATATTCTGGGGTCAGTATGCTGCAAAACTGAGGAGGTAGGGATGATCGTCAACCTAAACGGCACTATCCACCGGGCCTATGACGACCTCTGCAAGTGACCGCCGACCATTCGTGATATTTCTACCTTTAAGATGCGTTGCTCGCGCCTCAATGAGGAACGGTGTTTGCTCCCCTGCGGAAGTACTTGAATGCGGTAATAAGGTAACAAAGTGAATAGAGAGAAACAAGGGCCAAGTCAGTTGGAGATCTATGATTCTTTTTTTAACGGACTCAGTTCGATTCCATGTACCGGTTAACTCATCGCTGGTCACAGCCAATACAGTTAGTGGTGATACTCTTAAATGTGCTCCGTTTGTTCGTTGTGTGTTCAGCCAAAACCAGTCCGAACTACATTTGAGGCCACTGCTTGTAAGGTAGACGTACAGGGATGACGCGGGAACAGTCGAACCGGTCGTCTGACCCCGCGACCATGAAAATCGATCAAGACTGATTATCCCGATATCGGGTTATGTGGCCGTTGGTCCCTATGCTAAAGTGATTACGTTTGCCTGGGCCTGGGGGTCGGCGTCTTGGTTTCGCGCCATACCAGACCTAAATGAAAGCCCTACGCGCGTGTGGTACGTGAAGATGAGGGCTTTGTGCCATAGTATCCTACCTCGTCTCCACTTGGACTCGTCACTGGTAAGTGGTGGAAGGGGAAGAGAGTGAGGCTGATCCAACATGACCTTTTCCTTACAATGCTGAACAATTGAGCTGTCACTTGGCCATGAAGATTGCCAGTTAACAGGATTAGTCAGGCCTGAGAACTGTAGGTCAGGCTAAAATGCCTCCTTGCTGTTACCTTCATGCTAACTTACTATTATGAGCTCCTAGTTACTGATGCCCATGACCTGTATGGACGGAAGTGAATGTCTGATCATTTGCTGTGTCCACGCTGATCATCCTTCTTCCTAACTTACCTTTGCCTTTGGAACACAATGGGTACGAATAGAGTTAGTTCAGTGCTCTGATTCACGCGCCGGTCACAATTGCGTCTCGCTTGATGGATTAAGCTATCGATCCTTGTTCAATCAGCGGCGACCGCCAACAAACAAAACCTTTACATTTTCTGAATCGGAACTCCTTGGTCTTCTACCACCCTTCATCATTCCGCTCTGCTGGGAAGTTGGTGCAACAGAAAAGCTCTGCGGACCGGCGTTGGCCTAGTAACCTTAGTCTTTTTAGTGTCACTTTGTGTTGTCCCCTCTCACTGAAGGCTACTTCAAAGCCATACTGAGGGGAGGGGGGAGTTGAAGACAGCCTTAACGGGTCACGATCTCCACGTCAAAGATCACTTGATTACTTCTCCCGCAGGTCAGGATGCCACATGGTTGAATGACACAGGTGAAGTTACTGCAGTGGGTCTCTGGTCGACTGTATAATCGCTCATTGACGGAATTAGTTCGGTAAATCCACCAAAAGCACCTGGTTTCTCCCGAACTATATGGCACGCTTACCTCACCCGTTTGGCCGAAACCTCGACCCTAGGCATGAGAGACTTCCTCTCACTCAAAGATTTCGCCATCTGACCCAGCAGATAACACCGACAACTGAACCCGTAGTGATCCGTTTCAGTTTAAAAGAACTTGCCGTATGGTTCGCTTCATCTTTCCAGACTCTCAGATGCAATAGTCAAAATATTCGCTTAGGAGTTCGCCAAGTTTATGGTATCGTCAACTTAGTCAGTATCCTCTGTATATGGATCGCGAACTTCTGTCACAATGGAATGCTCTGCTTATGTTTGCTGAAGGACACGGACTCTTGTTTACCTTCACACCGTTCAACGATTTGGTCGAAAGGGCACAACCATTATAGATGGCGGAGGCCAGGTCGAAACAACTCGGAATTTATGCGAACTTAGTCGTCTTCTGTCGGTTGCCTGCTGCCGTGAAGCACAGCTGATCGCAAGAAATTTAGATGAGCAAAGTCGAATGTGGAGGCAAAATCCACAAAACAGACGAGAGTGTCTCCCTTGGCACAGTCGTGGTCTTTTGGATGTCAACGTAACCAATTCTCTTTGAAAGCACTTTTATTTTCGCAACTTTGCGTACTCACCGTTGAGGCCAGAAGCCAAATCAATGCGACCTTACCTCAGCTGATGGATGCAGTAGTTCATTCATTTGCGCATGTTGTGACAGAGGTGGGTAGGAGGGACGCCGGTGAAGACTTTCAACAATGTCGAGGAGGTCCTTCGGCAGTTATCTATTTTTACCCTTAAAAGTCAACATCACTGGACTCAGAGGTATGTTTCCCACATCTAAGTCGGGCGGTCGTGGGGCTGATCCGCTAATATCGCCCGTCGGCGCCTGCAGAGTCCCCTTGCAATATATTCCTCACGAGGATTCGAAAACTGGACAAAATGCTCCCTCCACTGAGGGTGCCGTCCCTCCGAGTCATATAGGTTGCCGAACTGGCTCATTTTAAGGATCTTTTACAGCCTTTTGGTATTATAGTTGACTGAGGTGCGTTAAAGTTGGTCAGTTTTACATGAGAGTTAGTTGTCGCATCGGGAGTGATATCGCACGGTGCAACCGTCCTGACTTTGTACTGTCTCGGTGAGGAGCAGTCCTGGCAGTGTCGGCTAGTCTGAGAAAGGCAACGAGCCCGTGGCTCATTGGCTAGAGCGTTAGACTTCTGATCAACAGGTCGCGGGTGCGAGCCTCGGGTGGGGCATCACTTGGGGTTGGGTATGACTGGCTCATGATGGCTAGGAAGCCGGAAATGGCCATTCCAGTTTCCTTAGTCTTTGTCGACCTTGTTTATTAGCCTGAGCATTTCCACAGAGGTCTACTCTTTGTGGTGTCTGCTGATATCAAGCCCCTCCGCCAGGTAGGTGGGTTGAGGTTAGAGCCATACATTTTTGACTGGAAATCTGGCAAAAGCAACCTTCATATACGTCAGTACAAGGAAGCGGTTTTCAGTAAACAACTAGTGAATTTACCTCTGCATTTTGGAAATACAACCGACAGGTGCATCGAGTCCGTAAATTTGCTAGAACCTCGGATTTAAATGGTCAAGGACAACAAATCTGGCGTTGAATTTCAGGTCCTTTCGTATCTCAGGTTGGGGTATCAATATCTGACCGGTTGAATATGTCAGAAATTCTCACTCCAAGTTTCTCTCCTCTTCGTGTATATTCTTTCTATTTGTTTGTATTCACGCGAATGCCTTCAGAGGCTCTTTATTGATCTCCAATGCAGAATGTAACGATCCTGTTATTTCAAGCAGTCAGATCTGTGTAGTAACACTTGATAATTCAGGCTGTGCTGGGCAGACCTTAGCTAATTTTTCTCGTAACATTACCTAAACCAGGAAACATTCATACTTTTTTCCTTATATGGCGAACAGAAGGTCCAAATAATCAAACTAGGTTTTGAGGAACCAAGTAGACTTAGCTCTAGAACGAGAGTCTATAGGGCAGGTTTTTAAATAGCCTAATAGTGCTCACTAAACACAGCTTCCTTATGATCCCGTTCATGTATCGTGTCTAGCCGGCTATATCCTGATGTCAGGTTGGAGAGACCTGAACTTTGGATCGGGTCTAGTGGCTTTGAAACCTACCAGTGCTCTGTCGGTTTTGCGCAAAACTATCTGCATGGGTGGCGTTTACTGAGCCAACCTGATTGTTAGACAAAACTATCATGATCTGTCTAGTACTCTGATCACGACACTGTACGCCAAGGTTGCGTGATTTAAGGCCTCTGTCATTCAATTGTGTTAGCGGTAAAAATGCAGAGATGTCATATCTGCCTAGAGAACGCGAACACCAATGCATGCGCAGCTAAAATGCATAGGCTGTGCCACAGGTCCCTTCGTCTTACTAGGGTTTTATCATCATCACATGATCCACTATGCACGTTAGCTGCTATTAATGTGGCATAAATGGGCGCTCGGCCAGTAGTCAAAAAGATGACGTTATCTTACCGCCAGATTAGCCAGAAGATAACAAGACAATGGGACGGGGAACGGGTGGTATACTGAGCTCTTGCGGAATGCCAATAACATAGATGGAGGTTCGACAACCGCGCTAAATGTAACGGGTCACCCTCAGTGGTGGTGTTTAACTCAAACATGAGAACATGTTTCTATCATGTGAACCCAAACAAATAACCTTTAGGGGATAAGAGGCTCGCACAACGAAACAGAACGGGCCAACCTGAAATTTCAACCGTTGATTTTGACGAGGTCCACCGTGAATGGTGACGCATGGAGGGTGACTTGCACGGATGTAGTGGTAGTAAACTTGCGATGTATCTACAGCGCTCTCTCGCCCCTCCCTATGCTGGGTTCGGTTTCCTAATCAAGTAAAGAAGATCGGAGACGGCAGAGGGCGCAGGTGGCTGTCACGGCCGAAAATGCCCCTAAGCCTGCCACCACGCTGGCTCGGATCCCACTGAGTTGGAGTGCCATATAAGCTACATAAAGAAGAACCCACTGCAGCCTGGTTCAGTCTACCGCACACAAACACACTGACGTGACTGCGATGTCCGAGTTATTCCTTTGGTTGACAACCTTCCAAGCCACGGCCTTTAGCGCAGTGCCATAGTCTCAGGCTGGGATCACACATGCAGTAGAGTATCCACATAGAGAAGGAGTCGAAGAACACGTAATTTACGTGAATGTAGCCTATTTCATGCCTGCGGTGGGTGATGTCAGAAGTGTTCATGTATGTGTGTTTATGGAGAAATGTGTGATGATGTGGTTTAGCGCAGGTTTTAATGGGGACATATACGAATGAGGAGGTTTATGCGAGGGCATTGAGGACAGTTGGAGTGATAACGACGACGGGTGTATGTTGGTGCTCCATGTACTGGTTCGATAGCCTCTGTGCGATGGATTCGCAACTGACCAACCAGGCTGATGGGTGATGTGAATGTGCGGTGGAAATGTGAGCGTGATAGTTTGGGAGCCGTGGAGTAGGTTGCGGGGACGAGGCTTCGGGTGGTATCCGCGCTGGTGGATTGAGTTGTTAGTGTTGCTGATTTGAGAGTTGTCAGGTATGCACACGCATTGAGCACAAACGGGCAGTGCGGAGAGGTGACCCTCAGATCGCTGCCCACACCCAGGAGAACAGCTACGAATTCGCGACCACGCGGGTAATGGCGCGAGCCAGCAATAAGACGGGGCGAGAACTGCTGGAAGCCTGGGTGTGTGACGTCAACTCCATCAACAGACACGCTGACATACTCCCCTGTTAGCATGCGCTTTGTTCGCGTGGCTAAGAGGCGCGTCCCAGTCCCTTATCAAGGACGCCCGCCATCACGATGCCGAGACGGCGTGGACTCAACTTTGTCACGAACACCAATATCTACCCCTCCACTCCTACCGCCTTCATCTTTGTTAGACTACAAAACCGTTGATTTGATGTAGTACTCTTGCAGTCTATGATGATGGCCTGCTGTAAGAGACCGAAAGCTCAGAATAATGCATGTACTGTCCCAGTGATCGCGTTTCTCTTCTTTTGCACTAGGCAAAATGTTCTGGTGCTCGACCAGACAAAGACGAGGGAGACTGGAATGACCATTTCTGGTTCATTAGCCGTCTCCCTTGCCTTTGTCGGCATTGTTCTTCTGCCTGTAATACTAGCTGCTGTGCGGCTGCTGGCGGGCCTGAGAGTGAGCCCAAGGCAGAGCGGGACGAGTAAGTTCCGTTAACGATCGGTGAGCGTTCACCAACGAACGCAGTCAATATTCCCGATCTAAACCGGCGAGACCACGAGCCCGTGGCTCAATGGTTAGAGCGTTGAACTTCTGCTCAACAGGTCTTGGGTTCAAGCCTCGGGAAGGGCACCACTTGGGGTTGGATATGACGGGCTGATGACGGCTAATGAGCCAGAAATGGCCATTCCAGTCTCCCTTGTCTTTGATGGTATGGTTTATCTAGGTTTGCTAATGTACTTGGATAATTGAAGGTGATGAAGTGGTGTAGACAACATTGAAGCTCTCTGGCAAAATCAGGCGCAAACGGAGCAGAAAGTTGGCTGGGCAATTTGTCAGACCTTCTAGTTGCCTGCACCAGAGGGGCGACGCGAAAGACTGAAACAACGCGGGAGGATAAATTGAAGCAGAAACTAACCACCCTGTTAACTTCTCTGTCGGCAATGCTATTTATATACTCTAGGATTGTATCCAGCTTGTCGCAAAAGCTTTTTTGAGTAGGTACTCGCAGAAGACACCTGGCAAATTTCACTGGTAGGATACTTGGTGAGGTTCAGTGCTGAAGCCATGTCAAACTGATGAGTGAACGACGAATTCGGCGTGGCTGCCGTCTGTGGTAGCCTTTAAAGTGTACCGGTTATTAATGTCCCTCAGATTTGGTTCATCTCGACCAACTAATTCATATGAACGAAAAGTTTCCCAACAGTCGGGTATCCAGCCTGTGCATCCTGGGAGAACTGGCTAGATTGTCCCCGTGTGGGGCATGTGATAGACGGTGACTCCTTATTGTGTCAGTCACTGCAGCCAAAGTCATCCTCAGTTTGCTTGACCTGCTCAGGCCACTGGCGTTAGGGAGAAAAAGGAGGGCGAGGTCGATTCGTCTCGGAGTATGCACCAACTTTCTTTCTAGAATCAATAAAATGCCGTTTTCAGACATCACAATAAACTAGCAGCTGTGACTTCGACGGTTGTCAAGTACCACGATACCTTTTTGTATCTAGGAATTCAGTGATTTCCTTTTTCTCATAGTCTTCATGGGATTTCCACTTGCGTGAGATCTTACTTGAGCCTGGTACTTGTGCTGTTAAGAACGAGGCACACGTTGCCGGGTTGGTTAAATCTGTCGGTCTCTGCGCCCAAACCTGTCTCCCGTTGTCTTGACTTTGTTTTGCCATGGGAACTCACTTGGTATGGAAAGATCGATCGAGGTAGATGCCGCTCAAATTTACTTCACTGTAAATAAATGTATGCGCAAATTACCAATGGACGCACAGTGGACCTCGTCGGTCCATCATCCGATCATAAATATAGAAAGTCTGTATTCACAGGCTATCGGCCCTATGCTAGGGACAGTTCGACCACCGATTTTGACGAGCTCCACCGTGTGCCCCACTGCATGGTGAGGCATGGACGATGAATTGCACGTGAACTCGCGCTGCATCTACCATATTCTCTTCTCCACCACCTAGGCCATGTGTCAAGAAGACCGGAGACGGGAAAGGGCGCAGGTGGCTGGCGCGGTCGGAACCGTCACTAAGCTCGCCATCACACCTGGCTCGGATCCCACGGAGTGGAAGTGCCATCGAGGCCATATCAAGAAGAAGTCATTGCAGCCTGACCCTCAGTCGGCCACTCCACGCAATCAAAATCTGGACGGAATGCGAGGTCCGAGTTATCCCTTCAATTGGAAACCCTTCAAGCCCCGGATTTTAGCGCACCGTGTTAGTTTCAAGCGCGTCAGATTGCTTATAGTGAGGAATATGCGCGGAGACGCCGATCTCATTATTGAATGCCTTATTCTAGTAGTGACCCTACAATTAACAAACTGGAGGTTAAGGCAGAATTTACCCACCTCGCGGCAGTTCGACCGTCGATTTCGACGAGGTCCACCGTATGCTCCGAACCAGGTGGTGCAGGGACGGTGACTTGCGCGTAAATTAGTTTTAAGTGATAGTAGCCTTGCGATGCAGCGACCGCACTCTCTCCTCCTCCTCCACCTGAGCCCGGTGTCAAAACAGAGTCAAGAAGACCGGAGATGGGAGAGGGCGCAGGTGGCTGGCGCGGCCGGAGCCGCCCCTGGGCGTGCCACCACCCCTGGCTCGGATCCCACAGAGTGGGAGTGCCATAAGAGCCACATTAAGAAGGAGCCATCGCAGCCTGACTCTCAGACCACCAGTCAGCCACTCCACACAACACACATTGGACTAACTGCGAGGTCTGAGTGTAGTTATCAGTTGGCAACATTCCAACCGTGGTGGTTAACGTTACCGCAAAATCTTCTCCTCCCCCACCTGAGCCCGGTCTCACGACACAGGCAAGAAGACCGGAGATGAGAGAGGGCGCAGGTGGCTGGCGCGGCCGGAGCCGCCCCTGGGCGTACCACCACACCTGGCTCGGATCCCACAGAGTGGGAGTTCCATAAAGACTACATTAAGAAGGATCCATTGCAGCCTGACTCTCAGTCCGCCAGTCAGCCACTCCACACAAAACACACATTGGGCTGACCACGTGGCCCGAGTTATCCCGTCAGTTGGCAACCTTCCAAGCCACGGCTTTTAGCGCACCGTGATAGTTTTAAGCGTATCAGATTGTTTATAGTGAGGAACATGCGCTGAGCTGTCGACCTCACTCTCTCCCCAACCCCCACCATCAGACACTGTCCGAGCCGGTCAGTTGCCTGATGTGGGAGTGGGCACATTGGCTGACGGATCGGCGTACCCGTCTTCGCGCGCCACAGCACGACCTGGCCCCCATAACGCACACACCAGGATTAACAAAATCAGGGGATATGGAGCAGCCATCGCCGTCTGACTCCCAGTCCACTGGTCAGCCACTCGACACACAGCACATACACTGAGCCGACGGCGTGGTCTGGTGGAAGCGTCAGATTGGCAACCTTCCCAGCCACGGTTTCTAGGAAACCGTGATATACTCTAATAAATCGTGATTGTGAGGGTGTTGTCGATGTATTGGTGTAGGTAGTGTGCGCTGATGTAGTTTAGCCTCCGGTGGTTTACCGGAGGTTTTTGTGAATAAGCATGTGTCCTAATAGGCCCATGCGGTGTGTAAATGTGCGGGAGCAGTGAAGGCGGGCGCGTCGACTGTATGTCGGAGCCCCAGGCACTGGTTCACCAGCCTCCGTGCGATGGATTCGCAGGTGACCGACCAGGCCGATGCATGAGTTGAAGTTGCGGGCGCAGGGTGGGCAGGAGAAATCGGTAGAGGCTGGGAGGATATCATTCATGGTAGTGGGGGTAGCAGGGGCGCTAAGAATGGCAGGAGCGGAGGGTGTGCATGGTGTATCAGTGTTTTCGGCATTGTGGTGAATTCCGCTGTCATGGATACGCATGTGACCGAATAGGCCCATGCGATAAGTGAATGCGCGAGGACAGTGAGGGCAGTGGAGGCGACGATCTCTGCTGTGTGATGGTGCTCCAGGCACTGGCTCACCGGTCTCTGTACGATGTATTCGCAAGTGACCGACCAGGCCGACGCGTGAGGTGAATGTGCGGTCGCATTAAGTACAGCTTAGGAGAGATTCCCCATCGCTGATGGTGGTGGTGGTGGTAGTGAAGACGAAGGCGGTGGTGGTTGCGGTCGTGGGGGTAACAGGCGATGAGTAGATGGATGCGGTCTCTATGATGGTGGGAGTAATGGAATTGATGCCAGGAGTGAGGGTGGGAGAGTCAGAAGGAGGGTTGGCAGAATTTGACGTAGAAATTGGAATTGTCGGATTGTAGGTGCATTGCGTCCGAAGATTTCCAACCAGGCCGATTCGCACGCGGAAGATGCGTTGACAGCGCGGGAATGTTGGCAGGGCCTGGGCATTGGCGGTGTTGGTCTGGGGCGCTGGTGACTTTCGTGTCGCTCTTTTGGCCTTGGCGGCGGCGATCCGGTTGGCCTCAACGATTGCTGAACCAGTCTTCACTGATCTTCTCCGTAGAAAAGTCGTTTGGGTAGTCGCTCGTCGTTCATTCTTACCAGGTGGCCGCTCCATCGCAGTTGCACTTGCCTCAGCATGGCATGGCTGCTGAGGATTCCGGTCTGCTCCAGGACTTCCGTGTCCGGGATCCTGTCTTGCCATCTCAGCTTCAGTATTCTGCGGAGGCAGCTGAGATGAAAGTGATTCAGCTTCCTGGCTTGGTTCGAGTAGACGGTCCAGGTTTCCGCTCCGTAAAGGAGTGTCGTCAAGACGACGGCCTTGTACATCTTCAGTTTGGTGTTCAGGTGAATACCGTGGCGATTCCACACGGAGGCCTGCAGCCGGCCGAAGGCCTGACTAGCTTTGGAGATCCGTTGGGCAACCTCGTCATCGATTCTCGTGTTGCGCGACATCGTGCTCCCTAGATAATTGAAGGTTTCCACGTTTTTGAGTTGAGCACCGTTGACATTGATTCGAGGAGCATTGTATTCCGCGTTGGGTGGCGGCTGGTGCATGATAACCGTTTTGGCTTTACTTATTGTTAATCCAAAATCGGCGCAGCCTTCGGCGAAGAGGTCCATGCTCCTTTGCATATCCTCCTCCGTCACGGTGTTAAGGGCGCAGTCGTCCGCGAAGAGCAAGTCAGTTCTGTAGGCGATGCGGATACCAGGCTGCTCATCACGGTAGGCGTCCATCAGCATAGCCGAGAACATGAGACTGAAGAGGGTGGGGGCCAGTACGCAGCCCTGCTTCACTCCGTTTGTCACTGCGAATGCTTCGGATACCGTCCCCGTTGTCAGTGACGCGCGCCATAATCCCGTCATGAAGCTGACGCACCATGTGCGTGAACCGCTCAGGACAGCCGAATTTCTGCATGACTTTCCACAGTCCGTCACGATTCACCGTGTCAAAGGCTTTCGTTAGATCCACGAAGGTAGTGTATAGGTGAGTTCACATCTCCTGACACTTCTCTTGTAGCTGGCGGGCGGCAAAGATCATATCGGTTGTTCCGCGGTGTCAGCGGAAGCCACATTGGCTTTCCGGGAGCAGGCCCTGCTCTAGGTGACAGTTAAGACGATTGAGAAGGATACGGGCGAAGATCTTCCCGGCGATGTGAGCAACGAGATGCCTCTGTGATTATCACAGAGTTGTCGGTTCCCCTTCCGTTTGTAGAGACGGACGATGGTTGCGTCTTTGAAATCCTGAGGAACTTGTCCTTGGCGCCAAATCTCCTGGAATAGTGTTGTGAGTTCTGCCATCAGCCGGGGCCCACCGTGCTTGTAGACTTCCGGTAGGGAGTGCGTCGGATCCCAGTGCTTTACCGCTGGAAATCTGCTGCACGGCCCGGATGGTTTCTGGCAGGGAAGGCGGCAGATCCAGGTCATTGTTCGTGTCCACTTGATGGAACCGGTCAATGGCAGCATCGGAGATGGCTGATGAGCAATTAAGGACATTTCTGAAGTGCTCGGCCCAGCGCTTCAGAATTTGCGATTTCTCTGTCAGCAGTGTTGTGCCGTCAGAGCTGAGCAGCGGTGCGGACCCCTTGATACACGGACCATAGATGGCCTTGATGGCTTTG
Organism: Schistocephalus solidus; assembly: GCA_017591395.1. NCBI lineage: Eukaryota > Metazoa > Platyhelminthes > Cestoda > Diphyllobothriidea > Diphyllobothriidae > Schistocephalus > Schistocephalus solidus. Next base: position 28,475 of record WEDG01011171.1, read on the forward strand.
AAGAAGTTTTTCATTTCATTGCGGTCCGCATACCCCTGGATTTCCTCAGCCTTTCGGATCATCCAGACATCCTGCATCTCCCCCAGCCGTTGTTGTACAAAGCGGCGGCATGTGAAGAAGGCTGTTTTGGTGGCGTCAGTCCGAAGGTCCATGTAGGCTTTGTGTAGTCCATTCTTCTCCGCGAGTAAGTTGCTGATGTCGGCGTCATTGTCGTCAAACCAGTCCTGGTGTCAACGGCGTGCGCGTCCGAGGACATCGAGGGCGGTGAACTGGATGAAATTTCGCAGTTGACACCATCGTGTCTCCGCGGTAGCGTTATCATCTGGAGCATGCAGATCCTCCAGTTTCTCGGTTATTTGGTTGCTGAAATCAAAACAGTGAGCAGGCAAATTTAATAAAAGAGTATTTAACTTACATGGCGGCCTCTTACCTTGGGGTCTTCGTCGGGGTTGCAGTCGGAGCCTCATCTGGGAGATGACGAGGCGGTGATCTGTCCAACCATCGGCATCGCGGATCGCCTTGGTTACCAGCACGTCCTGTCGATCTCGCCTCCGGACGAGAACATAGTCCAGCAGATGCCAGCGCCGCGACCGAGGGTGCATCCATGTGGCCTTCTCCCGCGTCGGAAGGCGGAAGAAGGTGTTGGACAGCAGGAGACGGTGTTCCGCACACGTGCGCAGAAGAAGGAGGCCGTTATCGTTACAGTTACCGAGACCGTGGGGACCCAGCACTCCCTGCCAGGTAGCGTGGTCCGTTCCAACGCGGGCGTTGAAGTCACCAAGGACAATTTAGTTGTTCGTCTTCAGCACAGTCGCCAGCAAGGCGTGCAGGTCCTCGTAGAATTTGTCCTTCGCCGCATCAGAGCTCGTCATTGGAGGAGAGTAGGCGCTGATGATGATGGTGAACTGGTCTCCCGAAAGAGGCAGGCGGAGGCTCATCAGGCGATCATTGAAACCCTGCGGCAGACAGGGCAGACGTCTTACGATGTCGTTTCGGATGGCAAAGGCAACACCAGCGTCGCGTCGCTCTGCCTTTGGCCGGCCGCTCCAGAAGAAAGTGTAGCCGGCCCCCACCTCCTCCAGCTGACCCTGCTTAGAGAATCGGGTCTCGCTGAGAGCAGCAATGTCCACCTTGTAGCGCGCCAGTTCCCGAGCGACTAGCGCCGTCCTCCGTTCCGGCCGGTTGCTCCTAGGATTGTCTAAAAGGGAACGAACATTCCAGGCTGCTAGTGTGAGTGGACTCACCTGAGCAGCCTGGAGAGTATGGCGAGGGGGATGGGGACGGGGGGTATTGTTGTTTGTTTGAGTTTTACGACCGCGTAGTTTGCGATCTGCGAGCCGCGGCCGGCTGCAGAAGACGTGAGACCCAGCATTTTTTTAGGGCACATTGTCTAGCCCCTTCTTCCGCGAGGAGGCAAGCAGTGCTGTCCCTAAAAAGGGCTGCTCGGACATCCCAGACGGCTGCCGAACTCCATTATGGGTCACAGATTTGTTTTAGTGGGAGAACGACCCGAGTTAATCTGGGCCGCCTACGGGGTTGCTGTCGCCCCCACCGTAGAACTTTTTGAGAGGGGGGAGGTGGGAAGTTCGGGAGTCAGACATACCGGGTGTAGAGGCACACACAACACCGGAGACCCTCACCTGGTTTAGCCCGCCGGTCGTGACGGTTGCCCGGGGTGTGGCCGCTGGGAAGAACCCAACTTCGAGGAGCCACAGGTGAGAGTTGGGTACCAGTTAGAGGCGGCCACAGGAGCATTCACCACCTGTACGAGACAAATGGAGCGACCAAATGCTATCTGTGTGGTGCTACCACTTACTAGTACCCCTACACCCCATTTACCCACCTAAATGAGTATACACTTGTAGAGGTGTTTCAGGATATACAGAAAATTTCACACATAATTAGCAGGCAATAAAACCCTAACGAAAGTCCCAATGGATATTCAGAGCATTAGAAAAGATAAAGATCCTCTTCATTGACAACCAATCATTCAAAGTACCAGGTAAAGCAGCCTAAATGCCTGTAGAAGTGTAAATATTGGTCCGAATGAGCCCAATTTGTGGAAACTGTTCTTTTCAAGGGGTCTTAGAGGAATTCGCAGAAATAATCTTGAAGGGAGGTGCGTTCAGTTCACCCTATATTAATGTAGCAAACTGTATGGAACAAAATAGCTCGGCGGGGTATCTATGACCTACTTATTTCGGTATGCAATTACTTTGAAATAAAGCGTCTCGACATTTGTTTGCTAGCTAACTGAGCGCTGCACAATTTGAGTACAAGCGCCTTCCTCTACCTCGATTTAACCTGGTCCCGCATCCGAAGAGTAGCTTAGACCTTTATGAATAATTTTAGGAGCTCATAACCTACTACTGGGTATACGATAACATGAGCCGTTGTTTAAAAAAAGGCTGCAAACTGCTCATCTTATTCTAAAAGTCCATTATGCTTTAGAAAGGTGATAAAACCGTTTACTTAGACACTGAGATCTTAACGCAAATATGAATTTTATGTTTTCCTGGGGGCCCATGGTAATGGGGACAACCGACCCCATATGTACAAGGATACACTGCGTCCGCACAGAGTGATGTTTGTTCAATCAATTCAAGAAAAGTGACTTTGAACCAGGTGATTGACCTAATAGCACAGCAGATAGGCGTAATATGCCAACCTTAGAATCTGGAAGTGTTTTGCCATTTAAGTTTTTACCCCACCAACGACACAGTTTACTGATCATTGGGAATTTTCGACGTCTCACAGTAAGCATGCTAGCAACGGTTAGAAATGGTACTGGAAATGCCTAGAAATTGGAAAAGCAGGTTTGCCCATGGCCTCAAACCCGTATTCCATCCAAGACAGGTTATCCTAAGTACTGATGGACGATGTTGTAACAGAACTGCACCAGAGGGAGGGTGCCATTTTTTATGTATGATGGCGGCAGAGATCGCATTTTATGGCCACCAGGTGGCAATTTTGTGAATCTCAAGGTTTTTGTTTCCCTCTCTGACATTCTCATCACGTGTTCTTACTACAACCTGCCATTTATTTAAGTGTATTTCTAGTCATTTGTGTGGGAAACCGTTCGACATCAGGACCGATCGCGTAGACAGTTTAGGTCGAAAATCCCATGTTAGGAAGCCAAGTAACTGTATTAGGACCTAACGGCTCAGCTTGAGATAGGCTGGATAATGACCGTTGCCACGGCTAATACTCACGGACGGAAGTAGGCTTGGAAAGTGGCCTTTCTTGTTTTGCTTTCGAAAAAGATCATCCTTGATGGAAACTATCAGTGCCCGTACAAATGTCTTCCACAAAGTGAAGCATTGCGCTCAGGGTTGATCACCTACACAGCTCCAATGAATGTTAACAAGCGTGGTTAGAAATTGCCTATTCAGCAATGTGAGTTGTCACTGCCGGTGTGTTTACGATCAGCAGCTCCACTCTGAAGCCGGCTGGACCGGGGGAAGGGGGGGGGTTACTGCTATCCTCTGCCTTCGGAGATAAATCAGACTCCCAGTTCCAAAAATGAGCTACGGGCTATAGCTCTGACGGCTGCGATAGGAAACATCCCAGTAACTGAATTCGTGGGTCTGAACTGATTCGTGGACGCAGCACGCTCGCATCCAACGCGAGACCATAGGCCCCATCTGCAGTCTAAACCAAATCGCGCGTGCGGCTTACGCACGCTGCTGCTGCCGTACCTACCGAGGCAGCCCATCCTTGTGATCGTGGTTGCCATTTCAGACCTGCGTGCGCACACGGTCGATTTGTTGCTCGGTCTCGGGGATCATGTGATCAGCGCAGCGAATGTTTGCACGCTCAAGTTTTTGTGCGCGTACGTGCCGGACTTGGTGACCACAGGTTTCGGGCTCATATATAGTTTGTGTTAGATATTCGCCCCCCATGGGACGACCTCTGTGATATCTGCTGGGTGCAAAAAATCGAACTGTAATGAAACAAGTTCTCAATTCTTGACAAAAAGCGAACTAACTTGCAGAGACGCTCCGAATTTTTAGTGGAGTCAACGCGTGTAAGCGAGGGAGACTGCAATGACCATATTTGGGTTTATTTCTGGAGTCACTCAGTCGTACCGAATGCCAGGTTGGAAAGATCCCAGCTTTGGGCTCGAGTTCAGTTGTTAGGTTTCCATCTCAACTAGCTTCTCAGTCCGAACCGAGTCGATTTATCACAAAAGGGACTACTGCAGAGTGATCTGCGGCAACTTTGGCAGATTTCCATTAGGCGTCCATGCGGACAGATTTCCTGAATCGTGAAGACTTAAGCTACTTCTAGGTTCAGAAGACGAAGATATGCTCTTTGGAACAAGATGTTTAATGGTCTGAGGCTTCTGATTCTCACTCAAATGCAGTATCAGAGACAGTTACAGATAAGGATTGATGGGGGCACAAGGAGTGCAGTATTTATAGGACTTAGTTATTATGCCATAACGTATCTACTTTAATGAGCAAATCCCGTATTCATCGCCGGAGGTCGTATCTGATGCGATTGTTGCTCGTTAGTCCGTGTACGAGCCGTGCTCCCATTAAATAACGAGGGCCGTCGATGTCTTTTCACCAGTCTTATTTTGTATTCTTCCCTCGAATGGTATGAATGTCCAAGTTTGCAAGCACAATGCCTTCTTCTGATATCAGGACTAACTTTGTGAGCGGTCGGAAGTCTCTTTGGATGCACTAGCATGTGCACGACCCACGCAGCATGTAATAAATTTGTGTTTCCCAAAAGTGTTTGACTGGGGATGAAAATGTGCGATCCAGGGTGAGTGACAAGAAGAAGCGGTCGCGGGCATCATGTTTCAGAAAAATGAACAAATGGCTTCCGATATCGACTCTCCTTCTTACATTAGGTACCGTTTTTATGTACAACAAAGGTAATATCTTGATAGCATAATTGGTTCCTCAGTGCAGCCAAGAAAATGCCAGCACCCTGGAGCACTAAGAAGGTTAGCAACGCGGTAATGTAAAACTCTGGGTTCGGTACACTCTTTTACATGCCCCACACAACAAATGCTTGTGAACAAGTATCTTGTCAACTTGAGCGTCAAACATTATTGGTAACATCCTAACTGAAACGATATTTTGCACAATTGTGGCATCAAACACAACACCAAACCAAACATTTACCCTAAATCTAATAGTAATCATAATTTTCCTGGAATTTAGCATGAAACTGTCTGTATTACGGGTTGGTTCCTAATTCAACGTCTTGTCCGGCGAGTCATACAAGCAATCCTTACCCAATCTCTTGCATGGAAACAACAATAGCAGCAACAGGCCGAGGAAAACACCCTTACGTTTGTCGGAATAGACAGTTCAGATATTGGTAAATCGAACCTTTTTTAAATATCTCAGGAAAGAACAAGTATATCGACCTTGATAGGATAAAGACTAGATAGCCAAGTAGCAAGATACTGCACCGCTAAATGAATGTAGCTTTTAACAGGGACAGCGTGAAGTGACGAGGCTGTTGTTTCTTGAAACTGGTGAAGCAGGCAATTAGGTTTTCCCAGTTTCTGGAAAATTGCATAAATAGCGTGTCTTCATGCATTCGATCGTGATTATTAGGCTGTTCTCATAGTAAAATAAAGGCACGACTCTGAGGACATAGTATTAGGTCACAGACTCTCAGCTCAGCACTCCACCAGAGCACAGTATTCGGAGAAATCAGCATTATGCGGAGGGTAGATCAAACACCAGCTGTTACAAGCCTGCAGGCCATTGCTAACTTCAACGCTTTCTCTGGTCAGTAAAAGCTGGGGTGCGACATTTGCTGGCAAAATATGGCGCGGACGGATGTGAATAGTGCTAACCCTACTTCTATAGTTTACCTAAAAAGATATGGGCTTCCTGGGTTAGCACTGTTGGATATCAAGCATGTAGCAGAAAAAGCCTTGCCCATCCCGTGTCCAGGTGACTTCATGGCTTGTTGTACAAGGTAATGAAATCAATTACTCGCCGAGAGGGGGCGGGAGTGCTTGTTACGTACGTGCGTTCACTAACTGTGGTTCCTTATGGTCCCACATCATACACCCACTCCCACATCAGACGACTGCCTGGCTCGGATGGTGGTCTGATTGTGGGGGTGGGGGAGAGAGTGACGTCAATAGCTCAGCGCATTTTCCTCACTATAAACAATCTGCCGCGCTTGAAACTATCACGGTGCGCTCAAAGCCGTGGCTTGGAAGGTTGCCAACTGACGGGATAACTCGGACCGCGTGGTCAACCCAATGTGTGTTTTGTGTGGAGTGGCTGACTGGCGGACTGAGAGTCAGGCTGCAATGGCTCCTTCTTAATGTAGCCTTTATGGCACTCCCACTCCGTGGGATCCGAGTAAGATGTGGTGGTACGTCGAGGGGCGGCTCCGGCCGCGCCAGCCACCTGTGCCCTCTCCCATCTCCGGTCTTCTTGACTCTGTCTTGACACCGGGCTCAGGTGGGGGAGAAGGAGAGAGTGCGGTAGCTGCAGCGCGAGGCTTCTATCACTTAAAACTAATTCACGCGCAAGTCACCGTCGCTGCACCAGCTGGTGTGGAGCATACGGTGGACATAGTCGAAATCGATGGTCGAATTGTCGTCGTCGTCGGTCCCATAAGCGCGATCACAAGATGACGAGGGTGAGGGGACGAAGCAAATTTAAGCAGATTTTTGGTGCCGTTTATAGGTTGTGTTTATCATCACGCATTGTTTCGGCTTGCCGCCGCCGATGAAATGCGCACTTTGAATAAATCTGTCTTTCTGCAGTTGTATGACTTCCGCGCTGCACACGATGTGACGTCAAGACCCGACAGGCACGAAGCTATTTCCCCGAAGGACCCATAACTCATCAGAAGTGAGCGATTTTCGCTGACGCGAACCGGACGCCCCAACCCGGTCCTGTGGGGAGGAGAAGGGGGGGGTGTAAGAGCTTTTAGTTTAGTTCAAACAAATTGGCCTTTGATTAGGGGTTTGTGTCTTCTCGGCTTAGGCAAAGGTTCTCTAAATCGCCTTCGACATCGACATCTCAGCGTTCTCTAGTTCAATTTCTGGCACGATAATTTACGTGTAAAACGACCGAAATAAGGAAACTTAGAGCTGAACTGTTACAGTAATAGATTTTTCACTTTACGCAAACCTATTTAACCATGCAACATTCCATAATTTACTGACGAATGGGCAGTTTTGCCTCTCTCTCTCTCTCTCTCTCTCTCTCTCTCTCTCTCTCTCTCTCTCTCTCTCTCTCTCTCTCTCTCTCTCTCTCTCTCTCTCTCTCTCTCTCTCTCTCTCTCTCACGGAAACTATCTTGTACTTGCTAGATGTGGAGTTATGCTGATAACAATGCAGTAAGCTAATAGTTTTTCGTGGGTAACGTTAATGTCACAAATACCAGCCGAATACTTGACTCTTATAGTAGTCATTTCGTAGTTCATAGACGTGGTCGATATTTCATCCTCTTTAAATGGGTTAAAACGCTCTACAGCCCACTAACCGAAAGAGAATTGCATTGTTCCGTCCCCGTGACCTCTTTGAGGATAGCGAGTCGCGTAGATCAAATCCCCAATAAACACAAATAAATTCCACAAGCAGAAATCTGGAGAGTCATGTGTGAGAGGCTGTTGACCACGGATCCGCCTGCTGCAACAGCCTGTGATGTCTTGTTGAAATCTCGATGGTGGCACGCAAAGTTCGCTGTGATGGCAGCGATTACAACTGCGTTTTGGGATGCAAAACAAATACTAAAGTTTCCCTTTTAAGAATACTGACCAGGGCATACAGATTGTGTTCAATCCTCCGAAGCTCAGTACGCCCACCCCTGACGTTCCACTCATACATACCACTTCTGAAGATCGAGTAGGTGGTACCGAGACAGTTGCAATACCTAGCGACTTGAAATGGAGGTAGGGTTTTCAGATATTAGCCCAACTAACGGGTGCGTCAGTGTTCTCTTGGCTTCTCAGATCGTGTGCAACTGCTGAGAGAGGACAGAACAGATGGTTACCGTAGAAAAAACATTTTGAGCAATGAAATTGAGCAGAGGCGGTCTGGGAAACAAAGAAACGGACAAAATGGATAAAATGTTCAGTAACAATAAATATTTAAATAGCATGGCCCAGTATCACCTAAAATAGTAATTAAACGGTAAAAAAGGAATTTTATTTTCTAAAAGGACGTGTGGGCGCGATCTGTTAGTTGAATAAAATAAGGTTAGCCTTCCAAGCTTAGGAGAATAGTCCCTCAGACTGGAAAAAATAGCAGTAGAATATCCATTTCTTTGCATGGCCACCTGGTGTAACTGCGGCTGACTGGCTGAAGCTACCGCACAGCAAAAATGTTACATTGCACGTTTACTTTTATGCTTCTAATAGTCCGTCTCAACAGAGTCGTTCTATTCATTAATACTTCCAGAGTACCTCATGCATATAAAGCAGTACTGAATACTACCCACTCTCTTTGCGTTGTATTGTGCGATGGCCAGATCCCTGCAGATTACCAATTCCGACAAAGACAAGGGAGACTAGAATGGTCATTTCTGGCTTGTTAGCCGTCGTCAGCCAGTCATACCCAACCCCAGGTTGTGCATCTCCAGAGGATCGAACCCATGACCCGTTGATCCGAAGTTCCACGATCTAACCACTGAGCCACGGGCTCGTTGTCTTGGCGGTATCGATCGGAAATATTAACAATAGTAGATGGACGCCACCGATCGCTAACGGAACTCACTCGTTCCAATGTGCCTCGGGGGCTTAATCTAGAGCGCTGCCAGCAACCGCACAGCGGCTAGTAGTAGAATAGGCAGATGAATATCGCCGACAAAGGCAAGGGCGACTGAAATGGCCATTTCTGGCTTGCTAGCCGTCGTCAGCCAGTCATACCCAACCCCAGGTGGTGCACCACCCGAGAATCGAACCCGCGACCCAGAAGTCCAACACTCTAACCACTGAGCCACGTGCTCACTGTCTGGCTACTTTAGATCGGGAATATTTGCTGCGTTTGTTGATGAACACAACAGCCCATCCCACCCGCGGTCTTTTTGACTCTGTTTTAACACGGAAGTTAGGTTGGAGGAGAGAGAGAGAGAGAGAGAGAGGAAAGATTGTGGTAGATGCTACGGACGTCTACCATTGCCGTAAATTAATTCATGCACAAGTGCCCGCCTCGTCGCGGGGCAGACGGTGGACAGCACCGTTAACTACGTTTGAACTGCCACTGGGTACAGAACATACGAGATCGGATATCAGAGCAATAGTGACGTGACAGACGGGGTTTACAAATCTGATTATTTTAGTCCCCCGTAAGCATCTTATGGCTGCTTGAAAGTCGTCTGGGAATGACCCATTGGAGATGGTTCTCGTTTAAAGATGGTATACTTACTATTTTTGTTACCGCCACCATCATCCGCCTTGAAAAGTAGCTATTGGCAGATGGGTGGTGTGGGGGTTAAATCTTTCACTGTTTTTTACCGATTAATGCGTTACAGGCAAGATGTATTCTACAATAATTATTCAGCAGAAAGATTTTGTTGAAGCGAACTATGGGAAGATGCAAATTCAAATGGCTGGTAACCGTTTGCTGTGGGATCGAGTCGAATTCTCAGCCACACTAATCCTCTTCAAATGGCTTTACGACTAAATTACCACAACTACACCTCCTGACTATGATTATCAGTGGATATCACCTAGCTAGTTTTTTTTTCATTCTGAGCAACTGAAAGTGTACATTCGCCAAACCTGACTTCTTGAATGCTTATGTGCATATCATCGCTGAACTCTGTATAGCGTCAGATGTCGGTAATTCCTAACGCGTAGAACAGTTTTATCAGGAGAAATAATATAAATACAAAAGTTAAGATGATCGGAAAACGTTTGCTATGGAAGGATATATAACCGCTGACCTCTCTATTTCCGCATCTGCGAGGTTTGCCATGCATTCCTACCTAACTAGCCGTTCAGACTGAAAAACGGGTTCACCTTGTGGGTCACAATAAATAGACTGAATACAATGACTGACAAAGACAAGGGAGATTGGAATGGCTACTTCTGGCTTATTAGCTTTCATCAGCCAGCCATACCCAACCCATGGTGTTATAACACCCAAAGCTCGAACTCGTGACCTGTTGAGTAGAAGTCCACCGCTCCAACCCACTGCGCCACGAGCTCGTTGTTTTGGCGGTTTCGATCGGGAGTATAAACAATGGTAGATGAACGCACACCGATCGGTTACGGGACTCAGTCGTCTCGTTGTGTCTTGGGGCTCACTCTAGAGCCCTACCATCAGCCGTAACGGTTTTTGATATAGGCAGAATAACAATATCAGCTATGCGGCTGCTGGCGGGGCTCAAGAGTGAGTCTCAAGGCAGAGCGGAACGAGTGAGTTCCATTAGCGATCGGTGAGCGTTCATTAACGAATGGAAGTGAATATTCCCGATCTAAAGCGGCTAGACAACGAGCCCGTGGCTCAGTAGTTAGAGCGTTCGACTTCTGAGCAACGGGTTCGATCCTCGGGTGGTGCACCACCTGGGATTATGTATGACTGGCTGACGACGACTCATAAACCAGAAATGGCCATTCTAGTCTCCCTTGTTTTTCCGGCAATATTAATCATCACCAAAGACAATGGAGGCAATGAGCTCATGGCGCAGTGGGTCAGAACATTGAATTTCTAACCAACAGGTTTCGAATTCGAGCCTCGAGTACCGCAACTAGATAGCTGATGACTGCTAACCTTCGCATTCGTTCATAAGCCATAGATGGTCATTCCAGTCTCCCTTGTCTTTGTCGTTCATGTTATTCTGCCTATATCCCTAGCCACTGTGCGGCTGCTGACGGGGCTCCAGAGTGAGCCTCAAGACACAACGGGCGAGCGAGCCCTGTAACTGATCGGTGCGTGCCTACGAACTCTCTGAAGTAGCGTACGAGTAGTATTAATCGATTTACCCGGACTACAAGGACAGAATATGGATGGTTCCGCATAGCTTTGGCGCTTCAGCCTAGAGTTTTGCAGTCTGCGGAATTTCAAGGGGCTGCTAGTAATCTTCGTTTGCAAGTAACTTCAAATATGGAAACCGAACTTGACAAGAGGTGGGGCCGTGGCCCAACTGGTGAGGCTCTAACGCTCAACAAAAAGCTGAATCGGTGTTAACTAGCCGAGGCAAATAGCGCACAACTCGAAATCTTGGACCGGCGTGCGAACACATGATATAGAGAATGTTTGCTGGTTGTGCTAATTGGCATATTTGCATCAGTATGGATCGATACAATTGTTTTAGTCTTTTTTCGGCTTTCCCACGTTGCTAGTGTAAAGTCATTATCAAGTCTATCGGACTTGCTGTAAACTACATTGTGGCAGAGGCGAAAAGGTCTTTGAATTATGGAGCCTTACCAGTGTTGCTGTCCACCCCCAGAGGCCTGACTCGCATGGAACCGCATGGTAGACGGGTCTACCTGCTAGCAGAGCTGCCTCCTGTCCGACATGATCACAGCTGGTTGATGATGGAACAACCATCAGAAACCACAAAAACGAGGATTATTTATTTATTTTTTTAAATTTATGACAACATTGACAAACATTAATCCACCAAAAAGTGCTCTCCATTAGATGATTTGCACTCGTCCTAACGGTTTTTCTACGGTTCGAATTACTTTTTATATTCTTCTGAACTAGTGCTGTTAAGTGCCACCAGAGTATTTTTTCTTAATCCCTTCTTCTTTCTGAAAACGCTTCCCCTCTCGGTTTTTCGTCCTTGGGGAGGCTAAGTCGAGCAATTAAGTGGGCGAGAAACCTTTTCCAAGCTGTTTTTCACCAAAGCTCGTTTATTTTGAACGCTATGTGGGCAGACACGTTGTCAGGATGAAGCAGCCAGTTCTTCGATTGCCACAATTCAGGTCGTTTTTTTCCGCTCGCGGCCTCGCATCATCGCTTCAACATTTGCAGATAGTAATGTTGGTGCACTGTGGTGTCATGAAGAACAAATTCAACGGTGAACGACTCCTTTGATGTCGAAATAACCAATCATCCTTGACGCGTTGCTCCCTAAAGTTTGTTATCGCAAAATCGCCGAGCGGGATGAGTGTTTAGTAAAGATAACTAGCGGTAGAGGGCAGCACTGCCAACCCACTTGCCTTCAGAAAACAATTATAGTTTTTTTGGGTAACCCCTGATATGCCCATCTCCGTGAACGATCACTTGAGTGGTTGTTTGGTGTTGATTCTCGTTGAAAATATCGCCTGGTTGCCATCTTCCTATACATCCACCGAACTCGTACTCATATATACGACTAGGTTGTAAACCACATTGCAGTCTATCTAAGATTGCATAACTTGGGGTGTGATGGCAGATGCCTGCACAGTGCCTCAACCGTAAACACCGTGGGGTCAGGTAATGTCCTTGTTTGCACACATACACCCTAGGGCTTATCTCTCAACCACGACCAAATGGTCTTCTGTCAGATGCCTAGATCTTACAAAGTTAGCATAGCGTAACAGAACCTGAGCCCTGAAGGCAGACCTCTGATCTAGTTTTACAGCATGCATTCAAGGATACAAAAATGATGCTCACATGTTAAACTTAGCTTGGGAAAAGTGTAATAAACGTCACCTTCATTGAAAGGTATGGCTATGAGCAGATTAACACTGCCAGCTGCTGGTGGGAATCGAGAGAGCTCCAAGGCAGAACGGGACGAGTGAGTCCCGTAAGCGATCGGTGAGGCGTCCATCAGTCTACGGAATCGCTCTGATTGGACCAGCGCTAAAAGTCCTCGGTTGTTAGGTCAGGTAGATGGAGCTACTCACACGAGACTAAAATACACTAATCTATCCAGATTATCAGATGCAATATGGGTTATTCCGCTTTGCATTAGGACGGTGGGTCCACAGACCCCGCAGACGGTGACGTGTGGACCAGCAGCAAGTAATCAAGAAGAGTTGCCAGCGAAACCAGCAACCTCAGAATTGTGAGTTACCGCCTTTTGCTGGTCGTTAGACGGCAATGTCTTAATCTCTGGTGCTGTCGCTCGGGCTTGGTTTAAAATTGACGAAACATCAATAGAACAGTTCTCCAAAGTTAATAATCGTCAACAATTCATACAAAATTATTAATTGTTACTGGAACTGTGACATGCCGATTGAAATGTGAGTGGCGATATTATTGCTGACAACTTCGAGAATGCTGGGCTATAAGTGTAGATGACGAACATAAACAAGAGGTTTTCGATTAATTTCATTATACTCCGTCCAGAAAATTACACAGATTTAAGCTCCAAGGATACAGTTTACATTCAATGTTGCATTGTTAGGCTGTCCCAAAGTATTTGCGGAAGACGACGGATGTAGTCTAGGTACCTTATTTGTCGTTCGCTTCATGCGGAAAACGCTACTCTCCTAAATTCGACGCCATCACCTCACTAGATTTAACGAACAAGTCAGCTGAAAAGTTGGCTTGACAGGGTGGATCAAGATGCTGAGGTGGCTTTCGGATTTCCACTGTTTGGCATTCGTCCTTGGAGAGTAGAATTAATTGAGTTCACCAGATTCTGTGTCACAGATTATTGCAAAATAAGGGGAAATTTAGAGCGCCATTACTGAAGCTGGTTCCATCAGGCGTGGTCACATCCGTATCAGGCACAATTCATGGTTAGTGACTATATGTATCCGCCAGGGAGTTTGCATGCACTTCAGCCAACTACTCGGGACTTCTCGTCTGACTACTGTTCAGCTCTAAGTCATTTAAATTGTGATGCCTTCTTAGGTGCACTCATGCGCGAACTTCGTGTCAGCTCATAGGGATGATTCAGAGGTCGATGTAATCTGGGTTTACGCTCAAAAGAGGGGTAACAGTTTGAAAGGCTTGATAAAGCACCTCAAGGTGAACCTTCGTCCTCACAGCTATGTGACCATACCGGGGTGATGCATGCGTACCATCGTGTTGCCTGGTAACAACGTATGCATATAACTAGTACGCCCTAACAAGTAGTTTTTACGCCAACCGAAAGTAGGCGTACGCGCGCAAACAGCCTGAACAACAAAACAGACCACAAAGTTGCTCTGACTGCAGCAGGGCATCTTTCAAATTAATAAGTAGGTCACCTTCTAGGCTGTTGGTGCAGAAAAAGGAAATGAACACTGAATGTCGTCTTCGCGTGAGTTGACAGACACTTAGTTTTCAACTCCATAAACCCGTGTCGACGGGGGCTTGCAAAAATTCGAGGATTGAAGTCATGTGGAGTTAAAATGAGTTATTATTCCATCCACCAGACAGAAGTTCGAAATTATAAATACCGCTCTAGTGATGTCTCGAAGGTCCAAACTAAAGTAACTGGTACTCCCAGGTACTCTGTGCGTTACATTTATAGCATCCGTAGTACCTCAAAAACTAAAGATATACCCTTCAGTCCTTTCTGCTAGAATAAAAGAATGGCGCCCAAGTTGGCCCTTTATGCACTGTTCACTGCCTTCAAACCAGACCCACGTGCTAATTAAAGTCCGGCCACCTAATCCTTTGCATTTGCTGACTGCGTTTATCACAGGCGCAGGCTTCCTCGCTTTTATGTGATGCTTGAATGGCTCAAATTAACTGTTCTTATGCGACCTTACCTCTAGTCACGAGTTCTCTGACTTCAATTGTCTGTTGAAAATTATTCCAAGCTCTACGCCTGCCTGGTCAACGTGAAATCTTGTACGAAAATTACCGTCTACTAGGCGTACTAACAGCCTTCGGTTATCCAATCAGAAACAAGTGCGGTGGTCGAGCGTCGACTGTTTGTGTCGTGATTGGTCAGTTCAGCAAACCAAAATCTGTCGAAATTGCACGGTTGTGTGCTGGCTTAACAACCAAAATGCATGCAAATCGGGTTGATAATATCGAACCCGGTGGATGGTAAGACAGATCGGTCACAAGTCGCTTGAATCCCATCCAAGCACATTCAAGCTTAACAGGAAGGCGGAATAGCTGTGCGGTGCGCCACTTAGTAGATAGTCACGTGAGAGTGGAGTTCACCAATATGCCCTGATTGCAAGACAGATCAAGGCCTTCGCCTTTTGTCATCACTGAGAGTGACCAAAAGGTTCATTCTCGCAATCCTTGATAATACTTTTTATAAGTACAGAATCCGCAGGGCGTCAAAATGACAATTGCTGATAAACCAAATTCCGACACAAATAATGCAACTGATTATACATGCCTAAAATTAGTTGTCTATGGAGTGGCAACACAGTTGGAAGAACCGATAAGCTATCGTGTTACTTCAATTGGATCTCCTGCTTCGGAAAAGAAAAAAATCCAAGTTTGGCAGGCTAGAAGAGTTAGAATTTCGAATTTAATTGTTAGAACCTAGTCTGGGGTATCTTAAAAAACAAGAGACAGAGAGAGAGAGAGAGCTACGCTTTATTTCGAAAGTAAAATTCCAAAACTTTCAGCAAAAATGTCCTCCATTCACCGTGAATAAGGTTGGGAACACAAGCCGCACAACACCGGAAGATCACAAACGAATGGCCGAAGAATGCATATATTAACCTCATGAAGAATCATTCTTGAATGCGTCTCAAAATATCGACCAAATTGGACTTCTTTCAAAACGGTGCCAGGGTCGTGCACCAATGACCTCATTTTTGTTGTTCGAAAATACAAATAGGGTTACAATTCGGTATAAAATGGGTCAAATAGGCTAACCGACATGCATACAAGAGGAGTCACATGCGAATGGAGATCAGAAAAGATGGCGGCCCAATTTCAAAAGACGAGTCGGTAGTGAAAAAAAACAGCCGAAAAGTGCATGAGTATACAGACAGGCGAGGCCTTTACTGATGGACCACAGGGAAAATTGAAAAGGGAGGCATTTTGTGTGCAACCTCAAAGAACTAGGAGGACGTTTGGGAACTCAGAGGGCTGTGCCTGTTTCGCATGCGTGTCGGTGCCTCACTCCGTATGGACCAGGCGTCACCAAAACCGCAGTGAGAAAGGCCCATGATTTTATACCATGTCCTGGCAACGTTGCCAAATCACACCGAATGATTCTTGTATGATTGATTTACAAAGTTCTGTAAAGTAACGACTTGCACACACATAAGACTGAATGGGCCCATGCTTGTCTGAGGTTGTGAGAATTGAGGTTTGTAGAGGGAGACATTGGCTGTGCTGTTTTAATTATTGTTGGCATTTAGGCGTTTATGGCCGAACAAAGCTCATTGGAGGTTTGAATATGCTGGGAAAGTGTGGAAGGTTGTGTGCTTTGTTCGAATGCATGTGGGTGTCCTCTGTGTCCTGTCGATATTCCTGTTGGGGTTGTATCGAAGATGACAGATCATGGTGGACCGGGTTTACAACGTGATATGACACTGATAACAGGTAGAGGGATGGCAGCAGTGAGGGTGGTGGTGTTATGTGGCATAGGTGGCTTGTTCGATTTCATCCGGAGTTCTAACCGAAGGTACTCAACCAGGACAGTCGGTGCCCTGAACTTCAGATGATAGTACAAGTAGGTTGGCAGGGGTTTGGTATTGGCGGTGCTGGGTAGTAGTATTATTATTTCGTATGCTTGATGCTTTGCCCTGGCGTCCGGTAGTCGGCCACCCCCAACGAGTACTGCTCTGGTTTTTCCAAAAGTACGCCATGCTTGCAGAGCCCATGTGAGGTTTTCCCACTTACCATGGATGTTTACCACACATTTGAATGATGTTTTCACATTGTCCTTGTATTCGCATGCTTGCCAACCTGGCCTGTGAGCACGTAACCGGAAGATTACTCTAGACGCGAATGGCCGAGCACGCAGCTGCAGTGAGGAGTAAAGATGCTAGGTCTCAGGTTGCAGCTCCCTCGACGGGACCCGACCATATTTTCAAGTCTGATTAGACCGAAATCCTCACAAGAGGTTATAACCGCATGAGCCGTGAGCTGCTCGAGTCATGGTTCTCAGGCCCACAATGCATTAACAAGCCCAATGAACTCCCGTTCTCATAATCCGTGTTGAGGCATCGCCTGAGCAGGGGAATGGGTCAGGTGGGGAGGACGTGGGGCCCAACACTTCCAATGACAATGAGCCAAATTGCCGGGTCATTATCATGCCCACATCCAGCATAGATGATAAAATCACGGCCATTAACGACCCGGACGTGAATGGCCACTACGTACTATAAATACTGTTCACCTTATGCTTCCATCACCCTTATCTGCGCGTGAGAATCTGAAACGTCAGGCCAATAAACTTCTTGTTCCAGCCATCACATCTTCTCCTTCTGAACTGCTTCCTGGAACTCGTCTGTTCGCCTCTATCAGAAAACCAGTCCGTCTATCTTCAGCCTAATTGCAGATCTCCGCACTTCTTCTTCACACCGTCATGACATGTCCTAACGCGGTCTCACTGAGCAACGCAATGTTCACCTAGCAGTGAACCAGTTCGAGGGTTGGTTAGTGGTGGGTTATGTAGAAGTGAACGAACATTGCAGACTATCAGAGTTATCGGGGTCCGTGGGACAGACTGTCAAGGAATTCAGGGATTGGAATGTGAGTTGTTTTTTTGCATGAAGCGATGGCCTTCCGTTTATCAGTATTGCACCCTTTTTCACATTCTGAATGTGGTCGTTACTGTAGAATCTTTCGGCGTGCTTTCAATAAATATGCAGCCTTCTGTTTTTTTAATAGGTTAGCAAAACAGATAGCATCAAATGCGTTACGACGACTGTTTGCCGGGCGCACTGCGTGATCCCGAGACTGAGCTTCCCTCAGCAGTTGCTCTGGAGGTTCAAAACGTAGCCAATGGTGGTTACCTCGTGGCATATGAAGCGTTAAGCGATCAGTTTTTAGTCGGTTGATCTTATTAGTTTCAGCACACAAAGAGAAAAGTTCTCGTGCCACTACCACCCCTTCCACTTGTTTTCGAGATTTCCATTACGGTAATCTGTCTGACCATAGCAGGCATTGCTTTGAAAACCGTTACTTCTAACCTTGAGAGTCACTACCACAATTGTAAAAGTGCTCTACGATTGTTCTTGCTCTCGTGTCCTTTTCCTTTAGATCGTACCCACGCTTCTCGTCAATTGGCATCAGTTTAAGGTACCGTAATTTAAGGAACCTGAAGGCTACACTGTCTTCATAAGCCCGGAGACTGGCTCCCAAATCGATTTCTTTGTCGATATCTAACCTACGTTTTGCTGCATAAATTGTGGTTTATCCAGGGTGTTTATGACGGAGTACATCATACGTACTTATATGTAAGGAAAATTGCAAGTTAAAATGCTTCCAAACCAAACCACAAACCAATTTGAAAGGAACTAGGGAGGAGGACGCAAGTTTGGCTGGTGAGGATCAAGAATCTATCGCATAGGTAAGGGAAGGCTACTGCAGACTCCACGCGTGCCACGAAAGTGAGAGTTTGCGACCGGTGTTCTCTGAAAACGTTCGCGCCCAGATATTAAAGATAAGCCGTGGAAACACTAATAGTATGCAAGACGTCCCACCACTAAGGGGCAAACAACCGTGAACCTCATAATGAAATATCCAAAAGTTAGTGAGCTGTCAGAAGGGCGGCAGAGGTGGAAAACTAGCCCAAAGCCAGGTTTTCGAGGCGTCATTCATTCAGAGCCCTGACCGCAAGACGGGTCATAACGCAGGCGATAGGACTCTCCAAGGTGGTGGTGTGGGGGCGGGGAGAGCGTGGCAAGAGTTAGGGGTACGGGTTTGACAATGGCGTCAGTATCCCGAAGATGTTTCTCTAGCTGACGATATGTACATGCTGGTATATTGCATTTGTTCAGTTCTACCTGCGGGGATTCGTTTGTTCAGTTCTCGTCAATACCTGCTTATTTAGTCACCTCTTCGACCGAGGACTGGCTGAAGTAAATATGCTTTGTGATCTGTTAGACCTCATTCTGGAGTGTGCAATTGTGTTCACTGATACCTATAGCGTAGCAAAAACTGTGCGTAACAAAGGAAAGAGGATTGGAAGGTGGTGCCAGTCGGAACTGGTAATTCCAGCAGAAAAATTTCCTGAGAAGCTATTAATCCCCTCCAACCGGCCAAAATGACTTACCTCGAACTTTCGGAACACTGACAGGAATAGTAGAGGGGTGAAGCGGACCGTCAGGTGAGATGGGTAACATTTAATTTCATGCAGACAAGGATAGATAGCGCTCGTGTATTGGAGCAGATTCGTAAAACAGACACGGAGGTTTGGGTGTGACGAGTGACCTCAGTGCGGCTTTAATTAAAGGCCTGGAGACGACTGTTATGACTGGACGCTGCCCTTGACGGCCGCGGTAGTGAGGGCCTGGGTGCGGCCGGCGCTTCTGCCCCAACCACCGCACCCTATTGGGGCAGACAGACGGAACTAGCAGCAGCAGTAGCAGCAGAGGAGGAGCAGCTCTGACGTGAAATGAGTCACTTGGCTGCTCCGTCCTCGGCGGACACTCACTCCCTCCCTCCCTCACACCACCACAACCACCATCATTATCAGCCGCGCGCTGAACCACATAGTTAGAACTGGGGGGCGGACGCCGCGGCCACAACAAAATAGACTCCACAACAAAGTGAAGAGGGGAGCCCCAAAATGCAGTTGGGGTAAGTGCGGTGACAGGACTGGGGAACGAACGCCTGTCCTCTGTTGTACAATCCTGCACTCTTTCAAATACTTCACTCCTGGAAGAAGGTTCATAAAGCCAACGACGAAGACTTTCGGTTCATTGGTAAGGCTGCCTTGCATAACAGCCTAAACAGGACAAGGGAAAAAGGAATGACCCACAATACATCTGGTTTTGTGCTGAATTCCAAGGAAATCGTGCTTAGGAGGCAGTAGAGGAAGTAGGTGAAAAGTACGGGCGTAAATTAGACCAGAACGCCACCAATGATTCATACTTTTGAACTACCGGAAGCCCACTTAGGTAGTTACCTCATGCTCCGCATCCTTTTCCTCCTACTCCGCCTCGTTTTTTTCTTTCTTTCTTTCTTTCTTTCTTTCTTTCTTTCTTCTTCTCCTCGTCCCTCACCATCGCCACAACCAGCAACACAGTTTTTCAAAAACAAAAGGGGCTAATTCTACTCCAGATTTTCAAAGAAGCCAAACGTGCTAACTGATGGAGCTGGTGGTCTATCGGGTTACAAAACGTCAACTGGATGCCGAAGGGCATGTGCAGTAGTTGCGTAGTTATCACCTTTAGTGGGATAATCGTAACTGGGCGGGTTATATTTTTTAATTTCGAGAAATATGGTTAGCGTGACGTGGACCCAGGCCTTTGTGCAGCATTCAGTATGCATCGGCGTTTTTCCTTTGCCATCTAACTGTAGCCAATAGGGAGTTCAAAGGCGTTCGTCTATCTTCTCTTAATAAAACTAGAATGAACTGCTTTATAAAAGAGTTCACCAGCTGAAGATTATTGAAGGAAAATCGCAGAATGTTGCTTTAGGAAATACGGGATTATTTTTTTAGCTCAGAGATCACTAACAACGGCTACAACCGATACACAAGCCTTCCAAAAATCCCTTCCATAAAGTCGCCAGTTAGGAATTATTTTGCCGCACTGACAGCAGGGGTACTAGCTAAGATATCAGAAACTTATCTTACTGCTTTTTTACTCCATCAATGTGCCTCCAAGCGTCCCCCATGCATTACTGACTGCCGTTTGACAGAATCTCAGTATTACGCCGAAATTTCGCTGAAGCTGATGGATTTCACTTCAGCTGTTCGTATCAGCATTTAGACCGAACCTTGAAAGATCCATATCCGAGTCCACACACCAATTTAAAGGGAAATTTAAAAGCTGGTAGTTGATACTTCTGGTTTGGAGCAGATACTTTTTTACTAAGAGTATGGTTGGAATTTTTAAGGCCTGTGACCTAGTCAATTTTACACTTACCTGATAGGAGTTAAATAGGATGATCGACAGGCCGGAGAAACGACTGGTCAACGATTTCTCCATCAACTCTGTAGTCAAGATGCTTGGGTAAGTGGGTTACTGCCATATGGAGAACTATATCATAACTAGCCTCTGACAGATAGTAACAACTGTTCCTTCAAAATCTTCCTGCAGACGTTAGTTTTAATTTACTGACAATTGAAAATTGTATGAACCCTTTCGTTGGTAGACACTGCTATACATGCATTCAATTACCTCCCACAGTCTTGGACCGCGGACAAGACAGATCGGTGACCGTTCGTGGAGCAGTGGAACTCTCGTATTGTAAGGTTCCGCAAGTTCATCTTCTCCCCAGTGTTGTCCCAGCGACCAAGTTTCATCCTTCTAAAATTCTGCCTGGAGGTCACATTGGTAGGGATTACATTTATGACCCCCGGCAGTATATGGGAACAGGAACCGACCACAGCACAGGCGGCCTTGCACTAAATAACAGGGAAAGTACGGTTTTAGTTACGGGGAACGTTTAGCTTACTGTGCGGCTTAGGGCGCGGGAATATTTATCCTTCCTGGAATATAGCGCAAAGTCACTTGTATTGCGTGGGAGGATGTTCCTATCCATGTTTTTTTCGTGTGTGTGGGGGGGCAAAGGGGCAAATAAGCAATTCCGATCCTCGCATTTTCGCATGTATCGACTCCCTGCTCTGCCCTACCTCCCCGATGCTATTTCAACAGTGTCTGTTTTTCATCCTGATACGCCTAGCGAACATTTATAGACCAACGGTTTATTCACCTGATAAAGCCGTGAGTACCAGATTATAAGAGCGTACATTTCCTCTTCGTCTGAGAACCTCTAAATGGCTAACCCAGCATGACGAGAACATACACAGTCGGGACAGGAAAGAAACCAAAAAGGGTGACATCGAAGAAGGTGGGTGAGATGCTGGGTCAAGGAATAATGCTTCCCGGGGTTATAGGACGATGCGAGTGGACCCAAGTATGAGTAAACTCACGTTTCCTGATGGGACCTCGCAGCTCACATGGTTAAAGCGTTGGTTACATTAAAGTCTCCCTCTTGCTGCTGTGGGTCCGAATTCCACCGAGGCTGCCGAGTTTTTCCCAATCGACTGAAATGAATTAGTCGAATCTGCCGAAACCCACTGTTCATGAAGTGGGTGTGCAAATTCAACGGGTCCACTTTATTTTAGAAACGACTGGCTAGAGCAGTGCATTAGTGCAAAGTAAATTTTTTTGCTCAACAATTATATAGGGAAACCTGACACTGCATGACAGGTGTTTCAAAATACAGAACTAGATCAAATGTGGACTTTTACGCCGAACAGTGGAGCTAGATCATCTACCGGTTTTACCTAAGTAATCTATGAAAGCATTTTTAACATAACGGGAAATGGATAAACTTATAAAGTCACTTCCTTTGACCCACTTGTGAAAAACTTGGCGGCCTCGGTGGTATTTGAACCCATGCAAGCAAGGGAAAGGCTTTAGTACAGCCAACGCTCTAGCCAACTGAGCTACGAGGCCCACCGGGAGCCACGAGTTCAATCACACTTGGGCCAAGTTACCCACCAAGTCTACTGTAGCGTATATAATTCACAAATTCTGATACAGTAAGCTGACTGCCCAAGCAGGCCTTCCTAAGCAATCAATCTACAATCCACCAGATGTCTACCAGGCACAATTAATTAGCAGAGTTTTTCACAAGTGAGTCAGATGAATTAATCAGACTATGTAACGAAGATGCACTCCATACTCTCCGACCAAAATAAATTCCAAGAAGCGCATAAAGAAAAGGATTGCACTGATGAAGTAGAGGCACAATTGACTGACTGCTTAAAAAGACTCCATGCAAGGGGTTTTCTAAGCGACCGTGACCTCGAACGCCTCAGACCAGTAGGTACACACATCCCTCGACTCTATGGTCTACCGAAGATCCACAAAGAAGGCTTGCCACTTCGTCCGATTTTAGACATGCGAAACTCTCCTTATCATGCCATAGCAAAGTGGTTAGCAGAAAAACTAAAGCCTGTACAACGTCAACTAGCGCCACGTAGCTACCGAGATACCTTCGAATTTATTGAAGACGTCAAAGACCTTAACTTAAACGGCACGAAGATGCTATCTTTGGATGTCTCATCACTTTTTACAAACGTCCCTGTCACTGAGACAGTCGATTACCTCTGTGAATTCCTTTTGACCAGTGAGCAAGAAACAGGAATACCGACAAATACACTGAAAGAATTATTACTAAGATGCACGTTAAATGTGCAGTTCCTTTTTGATAACCAACTATACAGACAAATAGACGGTGTTGCTATGGGTTCGCCACTTGGACCTCTCCTAGCCGATGTATTTATGGGCAAGTTGGAGAAATTTCCGTTAAGCGGACAGATAAATAAGCTAAGATACTACGGTCGATACGTCGACGACATCTTTGCAATTGTCACAGAAGAAACAAATGTAGACGAGCTCTTATACACTGTAAACCAAGCACATCCGTCGATCAAATTCACGGTGGAGGTGGAAAGAGCAGGTTCACTCCCTTTCTTAGACGTCCTTCTAAGCAGAAGACCTGACGGCAGCATCCGAAGGAGCGTTTATCGAAAGAAAACCTGGTCTGGGCAATATATGAACTTTAGCAGTTCAGCAATACGTAACTGG
>WEDG01011173.1:0-54343 GCA_017591395.1 Schistocephalus solidus
AAAGTCGCAATGTGACTGCCCGCGAGCATGAGTTTATTCCGCTTAAGTTGATGAATTTTTAATCAGATTGTTAAAGCGGATTCCGAACTGACATTATTAGAATTTTTTCGTATGGCGAACTCCACATTAAAAGATTACTTTCTAAGGCGATATACATCATAATTAATTCTGACTTGAACTAAAACGAACTTACCTAGGAGCAAATTAGAAGCAATTAGCGGCAGGATGGTTAGTTGCAGAAGTCGCAGGTAGATATTACCTGGCATTGCTAAAAAGAGAAACAATAGACTTTCGCATGTGCAATATTTTGAAGGTGATAAACAGTAATTTAGTAAAATGCGAAACAGGTAGGTGCAGGAGTTTTATCCATTTAGTCATCAATAAGAATTTCGGTCACATGCGCACCCATGACAGTACAATTCACCACAATATTGACAACGCCGATACCCCATGCACACCCTGGAATCCTGCCATTCTCATCGATAACACAATCGCGGCCAACACTACCACGGCTATCAACCACCTAATCCTTCCGGACCTTCCTACTCAAACTGCACCCACAACTTCACCTCACATATCAGCCTGATCGGTCACCTGAAAATCCATCGCACGGAAATTGGTGAACCAGTGCCTGAGAATCTAACATGCCGTCGCCGCGCCCATCTCCACTGCCGTCTCTGCTCCCATATCTTCACAAACTACATGGGCCTCCTCGGACACATGCGTATCCACAATAGCCTACGGTAAACCGCCGTAGATTAAACTACATCAACGCACAATACCTTCACCAATAGATACATATCACGCATACCTGTGACTATCATGGTTTCCTATATGCCATGACTTGGAAGGCTACGAACTGACGCATTTCACCAGACCACGTCGGCATCCCAGTGTATATTTTGCACTGAGTGGCTGACCAGTGGACTGGGAGTCAGATGGCTATGGCTCCTTCTTACCCCCTGGTTTTGGTAATTCTGTTCTGCGTGTTAAGGGGGGCAGGTCGTGCCGTGGCGCGCGAAGACGGGTCCACCGGCGCTGTCAGCCATTACGCCCACTCCCACATCAGACAGATGAGTGGCTCAGATGATGGCGCATTTTTCCTCACTGAAAACAACCTGACGCGCTAGAAACTATCATGGTGCGCTAAAAACCGTGGCTGGGATGGTTGCTAACTGACGGGATAACTGGGATCACGTGGTCAGTCCAGTGCGTGCGGTTGTGTGCATGGACGACTGGCGGACTGAGAGTCAGCCTGCCATGGCCCCTTCTTTATGTGGCCTTTATGCCACCCACTGAACTGGGATCCCTAGCCGGCCCTCCTTGTGTTGTTATTTTCTTGTTTGCGATGGACCAAGCTTCTTGACTCTGTCTTGACACCCGGCCCAGAAGGGGGAGTGGAACAGAGAGTGAGGTAGATGCACTGAAGGCATCCTATCACTGTAATCCAGGGCCAGTCATCGTCCCTGCACAACTCTGCTGTGGAGCATACGATGGACAACCTTATACTGCGATGATCGAACTCTCAGATGGTTGATAGATGGCGGATATTGTACATCACCTGGTTCGCTCCCGTAACTTAGACGTTGCTTCCTAGACAACAATTGTACTAATCCAAAGTGTGACAGTTCCAACTAACTCAGAAAAATCTTTTCTAAATTTTTAAAAAACTAACAAGAAATAGTATTTTTATATGTGTGGTCCATGCATTCAATCTATTTGTCTCAATCTTATCAAATTACTATGCATTCTTCACCAGGAAATACTGGTGAATGACATTATCACTTGATTAAACCTGCTGTTCGTCACGGTCGACAACCCTGGTTGTCATGGCTAAACTAGTCGAATAGTAAGCCTAATTATCAACTCGTATCGGTTCAACTCTCAGATCTACTCTGCCTGAATTGAAGGGTGTGGCTTACGAAGTCAAGTACACCATTAGTTGGCATCACAGAATCGTCCGTCTTTGTCAGCAAATCTTTCTATTGTTTATTGGCTCTTTAGTAAACAACTGCAGACGCAAGCTAAGCAGTCGTCTTCTGACAACAAGTCATAAGTCTTTGATGTCGGGGAGGGACCAGTGGAAATTTGCAGTTGACTGAGATCATGAAGAGTCAGACAGGCCTTACCTTAACCGCACCTACTTTTCCCAAAATAAGCAGGCTTTAATGGCATGAAAAGGCTAAAATTGATGTAGATAATCAGAGAAGCGACAGAAACGATGAACTGTGGCCTTCACCCTGGAGTTTATCAGACAGAATGTAATAGGCGATAGACATTGGCTGCATAAATCCCATCCACAGCAGGCGTGAATCAGACAGACCACTGGCACACGAGAGGGTAGTACAGAGAGTATGACCGACTCTGAGATTGCCAGCCCTCATGGTTAAAATAGCTTTACGTTCCTGACTGCACGGAAACTCCTCGATGAACGCTCACCGATCGCTAACGGAAATCATTCGTCCCGTTCTGTCTTGGTGCTCACTCTCCAGCCCGGCCAGCAGCCATTCAGTGGCTAGTAGTAGTAGTAGTGCTAGTAGTAGTAGTAGTGCTAGTAGTAGTAGTAGTAGTAGTATTAGTAGTAGTAGTAGTAGTAATAGTAGACGTAGTAGTAGTAGTAGTAGTAGTATCAGTAGTAGTAGTAGTAGTGCAGTAGTAGTAAAGTAGTAGTAGTAGTAGTAGTAGTAGTAGTAGTAGTAGTAGTAGTAGTAGTAGTAGTAGTAGTAAAGGCATATAAACAATGCCAACAAAGACAAAGGAGACTGAAGTATCCTTTAAGACTCATTAGCCATCATCAGCAAGTCATACCCAACCCCAGGTGGTGCCACACGCGAGGCTGGAAACCATGACCTTTTGATCAGAAGTCCAACGCGCTAATCATTGAGCGTCGTTTGGGTCACAACCTGGGGTTGGGTATGATTGGCTGATGACGGCTAATGAGCCAGAAATTGCTATTTCAGTCTCCCTTGTCATTGTCAGCAACGTTAATCTACCTTTAATACTAGCCACTGTGCGGCTGCTGGTGGGATTCGATAGTGAGCCCCGAGGCACAACGGGGCGAGTGATTTCCGCTAGTGATCAGTGAGCGTTCATCAATGACTGTAAATAGTTCCGATCTAAACCGGCAATGCGACGAGCCCGTGGCTCAATGGTTGCACCGTTGGAATTCTGATCAACAGGTTGCAGGTTTGAGCCTCGGGCGCCACAGCGCCTGAGGTTGGGTATGGCTGGCTGATGACAGATTCCAAGCCAGAAATGACCATTCCAGTCCCCTGGTGTTTTTCGGTATTGTTAATCTGACCGTAGTTATAGTTTTACGCCGTAATACAGATTACGACACGTAGAATAGGTCACTGTTAAGGTTGGCAAATGAGGGATAACTTGGTTCTTCTCTAGATAAAAAATCTGACTGCCGATAGAAGTGAACAGGGGAGTTCCAGGAGGTGGTTCATAAAAAGATTATGCGATCGCCGGAGGAAGAGGTTTATTGGCCCGATGCTTCGGATTCTCACTCGAACCCATCATCACGGACAGTTGCAGTGAAGAATTTTGTGGTTCCTTATTGATGTGGCTTTTATGACACTCACACTTTTGCGAGCTTCCGAATCCACCTTCTTTGCGGCCTTGCTCGAGTGGTCAGGACGTACGTGGATGTTAAAAGGTTAACTGAGCTGGCAAACACCTGTGCCCATGCCCAATCCCCAGTCGTTTGAACTCCTTCTTTCCATCGGACCATAGTAAAATATTGAAAAGGTGGTAATATTGACGTGATGCAAGTCCATTTGAGGATATTTCAACCGTAACGAGGGCTAAGATCCACCGTTGACCCACGAAACGCCCGTAGGTAGATTTGGATTGCGTCTGTCGCCTTCTCTCTTCTTATATCAACCGCAGTTCAATTAGAATATGAACTCAAGAAGACCGGGGATGGGTGTGGACGAGGAGCCTGACAATACTAGATAGCCCTTCTACGCGTGCCACACACGATCTAGCACCCAACTCCACAAAACCAGATCTCATTGGGAGGGGTCTCAAGTCTTATTTGAACGAAAGTGCCATGTTGTCAATAGGTCACTGGAATTTGATCTTCTGCCTGGCACCTGAAAAGCTTCCGATTTCTGACTGTTAGGGTGTTTGATCCTTTTCAAAGACGGGTTAATTGATTATCGCGAGATGTATGCTTGGTATCCGAGCTGAATCAACCTCACTCCGTCCCGACCTCTCCCGCGCACGACTGGCTTGTGTGAATCAACCCAACTGAGGCTGAAAGTGGATGTGGTGTCTAGCGTGGCACAGGGCCACTGTCCTATCGTGTGATATAAAAACGCACATACACACAGGAAAGAAGCACATTTCATCCAGTCATTACCAAAATTGGCAAAAGTAAGTGCAGGGTTGAAGTGCAAACGATGGGTGGTTTTCATGTGCACGTAAGTGCTCAAAGTGTGCCCCCTAAACGGGCCACGTGGTAGATGCGTTGGACCAACACGGGGGCCACATCAGGGCATGGCATGCGTTATTCGGGTTGCGCTCCCATAACAAATGCCGAACATGGAGGTGTGGTGGCACGCCTAGGGGCGGCTAGGACTTAGGGGACCCGGCCGCGCCAGCCACCTGCGTCCTCTCCCGCCTCTGGTCTTTTTGACTCTGTCTTGACACCGGGCTCAGGTGGGGGAGGAGGAGAGAGTGCGGTAGATGCAGCGCAAGTCTACTATCACTTTAAACTAAATCACGTGCAAGTCACCGTCCCTGCTCCACTTTCCCATGAGCATACGGTAGACATCGTCGGACTACGATGGTCGAAGTGCTCAAAGTGGTCCATGCATTGGCTTAAATCTATGGGGATGGCGTCATCCCGGATGAGAGGTGATATTTTTGTGACGCTTAACGATCGCGTCGCAGGACATACTTGTCGTGGTGGGCCTTGTGATAACTGTTGTGCATTGGCGCAGAACCATGCGGAGGAAGAATATGCATGACAGAGATCGACTGTCATTCAGCCTTCAGGATCTTCACGTGAACCAAGCTGGCGTTAATGTTTTAGGAAAGTTCTTGTCTGCTGCTGTTTTCAGCATTGTTGGTCACTTTTCCCTGAGATCGTCTTAATGATTGGATTTACAGGCCCCTTTTTGATGTGTGGTGGCTAGGATACTGGCTGTACATTTACGACCACAATAGACAGACCACGTCCTGATTAACAGGAGATAACGGAAGACACCTAAGGGCTGTTTTGGCGCTCAATACGCAGCCGGTTCCGGTAGTGGATACGCGTCTCACTACAAGAGTGTGTTTTGTGGATGACTAGGCATATCTTACCTGCTAATCAGTCCAAACGCACTTGGTACATTGATTAGATGACTCCTTGTTTTGTGAACTCCTGGGGTGGGCTGACCTCGGAGCTGGCTGCGCGCGTGCTCCATCCGTCAGAAAGCAATGATCACGTGAGACCTCAGTGGCATGTGTGCCAGGTACGCAAGACTTGGGGGGGCATTTGGTGGGCTTAGAGCGACGAGGAGATTGTCGATTCAACATTCAACCACACTCTCCACCCTTGTCACGGGCGCCTCACGGCGATCACGCCTCCCAACGACAACGTACTTTAACAGTTTTACAGTGACGAGGTAGAACGTACGTCCGCGTCATCTTCATGTTATTAGGTAGCGCCAAAAACCATATTGCTGACACGGAAGGTGTGATCAGCGCAGGCCCTTAGCATCACGCAAACAGCCTCTGGGACAGCCAAGCCAATCGCAGGCGCTCTCCACCTGCCATCACCCAATCGAAGGATCAAGCTTAAACCAAATCTGGCATTTCAGGTTGCCATAGCGAGCGATGTCACTCCATCAGCAGGACTGGCAATGCAGAACGTTAATAAGGCCAGTGTTTCGACTGTATGATGAGCATCCACGTAAGCTACAGCCGTTGAGACTATCTTAGGGCACATTTTCCAACCACGTCTCCGGCGTCTCCTATCACTTTATCTCTTTGTTAGTACATTATTGCACAGTTTCATCAACGGTAGTTCATGCATCCGATATTGCAAGTCTCTGTATGATGCTCATAGGGAAATTGTCGCATATTTCCCTCGGTGAAAGCTGATGCACTTTAGACTATCAGGGTTTCCCAGCCGCTGCGGATAGAAAGTCTGCCAACTGACGTTGTATACCAGACAACGCCATCAGCCCAGTATGTGTTTATGTTGTGTGTTAAGCGGCTGACGCGCTTGAATCTATCACGGTGCGCTAAAAGCCGTGGCTTGGAAGGTTGCCAACTGACGGGATAACTTGGACCGTGTGGTCAGCCCAATGTGTGTTTTCTATGGAGTGGCTGACTGGCGGACTGAGAGTCAGGCTGCAATAGCTCCTTCTTAATGTAGCCTTTATGGCACACCCACTCTGTGGGATCCGAGCCAGGTGTGGTGGTACGCCCAGGGGCGGCTCCGGCCACGCCAGCCACCCGCGTCCTCTCCCGCCTCCGGTCTTCTTGGCTCTGTCATGACACCGGGTTCAGGTGGGGAGGGAGGAGAGTGTGCGGTAGATGCAGCAAAAGTCTACTATCACTTTAAACTAAATCACGCGCAAGTCACCGTCCCTGCACCACCTGGTGTGGAGCATACGATGGACCTCGTCGAAATCGACGGTCAAACTGTCGTGTCGAAGCGGCTGACCAGTGGACTGGGTGTCAGATGGCAATGGCTTCTTCTTACTCTCTGGTTTCGGTAATCCTGGACTGAGTGTCAAGGTACAAGGTCGTGCTGTGGCGCGCGCGCAGACGGGTTCTTCGGTCCTGTCAGCCACTGCGCCTACACCCACATCAGACAGATGAGCGGTTCAGACGGCGGACATATTCTCGGGGTGGGGAAGGGAGTGGGGTCGAGGGCTCAGCGCATTTTTCCTCACTATAAACAATCTGATGCGCTTGAAACTATCACGTTATGCTTAAAGCCGTGGCTAGGAAGATTGCCAACTGACGGGATAACTTGAACGACGCGTTCAGTTTAGTGTGTGGGTGTGTGTTTGCGCAGAGTGGCTGACTGGCAGACTGAGAGTCAGGATGCAATGGTTTCTTCTTGATGTGGCCTTTATGGCACTCCCACTGAACTGGGATTCTAGCCAGCCCTCCTTGTGTTGTTATTTCTTGTTTGCGATGGACCACAGTGCGTGGGCCTGCGCCCTCTCCCAACTCCAGGCTGCTTGAATCTGCCTTGACACCGGACCCAGAAGGGGGAGGGGAACAGAGAGTGAGTTAGATACAGTTCAAGTATACTTTCACTATAATCCAGCACCAGTCAACGTCCCTGCACCACTCCATTGCGGAGCATACGATGGACATCGTTGGACTACGACGGTCGAACTGCCATGATGCATCTGAACGCATCTGAACACCACCGGAGACCCCTAGATCCTGAAAGGTATCTGGCCAAACTATTGAATAAACTCCGAGGTTGACATGAAGGTGCCCGGCTTCCACAAATTCGGAAGGGTACCGCAGCGGAGGCCAGACGCGCTCCTCGTGTCCAGCTGATGACCCGATCAAAAAACATTATCTATCCATTCTGTGACAAATATAATTCTCCCCTTATTACCCCCTGTCTCCTCCTTCTACTCAAAACTCTGCCTGAAGGTTGCAGTTATTGTGGTCTTCAGCTGCAGCAACCGTTCTCGAGCGAGTACAGCCAGCGACTGTGTTCATGAAATGTTAACCGTAGTTCTGAACTCCCTTTTCAATCAGGAGGGATTGTGTAAGTCAGCTTGTAATACTTTATGCGTTATCCCATGAAAGTTCAAATACGACGGGACGTTACCTTTTAAATGCATTACGTTTCGGCCGCCTGAAGAAACTACACTCGGCAATAAACGACTACGTAAGCTGTATGACGTTTTTTCGCATTGATTGGTGATTTTCCTATGGAGAACATGATCAACCTACTTTTTCAACCTCTGTCTTCCCTAAATCCCATGCTTGAAGAAGTGTTAATATTCTTTTTTATAAAAGCCTTTTAAATTCCTGAATAATTTTGAACCAGACCTGCTGTTACACGTCTCTTCAAGGTTTTCAAACTATCAGCCTTATATTCCTCGTCTAGGGCAAGTCATACACTCATATAAGTTATTAAGAAGATGTCATATTTTGCCGTGCCATTTTGCGATGGATATAGACCATGATGTATACTTTGCAGGGACACGCATGGTGCTTTATGAATGGCCATTTCACGGTCTTCAAAAATCTTCTACCTAGAAACTTTCAACACCTAAAATACACTTTCTTCAAGTATAAACATGAAAAAGACGAATTTCTCTTCAAAACGAGTACAAGAAAGAATATTTTAGTTCGTGTTCTCACTAAATTATTTTAGAACTTATAAGGGTATCGAAAATCAATGCGAAAAAATTCCTACTACATAAGTAGTCATGATTGCAGCGTGGTATTTCTGCAGGCGGCCATAAAGAAGCTATTTCAAAGCCGGCAGTCCACCGCGATGGAATTACCCCGAAAGTACGCAACATTACATTAAATATTACAACGGTACATCAGTAAAGTTTTCAAATCAAAGGGGCCTTCTAGAATTATATAGTTGGCATTTCATTTCATTTCAAGTCGGTTTTGCCCCATTCTCCGGGAACTTTGTTGGTTCAATTTGCTTGCCATGCGAAAAATATCAGGGAATATAGTCTGCTAGGGTGAATAATTAATATTACTGTTTTGAATACCTGTTCTTTGAACCTCTTTGAACCAGGTAGCAATATTGATGCTGCTCTGTACCGTGGACCATAAGCAACATGGAGAATACGAGGAATAAAAATTAATTAAGTCAACCCACGGTATAGCAAATTTATTTTTCAAAGTGTGGTCTATACATATAGGTGGGTCATCGTTTCTGTTGATTGCTGCATAGCGCTGAGTATGCGTTCGGGATGTCTACACGTGGACCACTTAAGTAAACATATTAGGTCCACAGGTCCTATAGTCCGCAGAACGTTTTGCAGAACATCCAGTCAAGCAGCTACGTGCTAACGAATTAGGAGTTGTGGTGAATTTACCACTTATAGCAAAGCATTCAAACTGCATGCCTGCGTTCTTGTTCAAATGGGACCAACTCGACAGTCCGACTGTCGTATTCTAAGGATATCTTCCGTATGCTCCACAGCAGGGTGGTGCAGGGAAGGTGACTGACACTGGATTATAATGAGAGTAGAGTTGCACTGCATCTACCTCACTCTCTGTTCCGCTCTCCCACATGGACCCGTTGTCAAGACAGAGCTAAGTAGACCGGAGATGAGAGAGGGCGCATGTGACAAGGTCACTGCCTAGCACACCGGTGGCAGACCGCTCGCATGTTTTGAGTGACTGTTGATCCGCTTGGTACGACAATGAACGACCACATCGGACTAACGCGGTGCATTGACGAATATTTTCTGCCTGGATGATCAAGTCAGGCGATTGCTAGGAAACAGAGTGCTTTATTCTTCTTCTTCTTTCACATCACATCCTAGGTTATTAAT
Organism: Schistocephalus solidus; assembly: GCA_017591395.1. Lineage (NCBI taxonomy): Eukaryota > Metazoa > Platyhelminthes > Cestoda > Diphyllobothriidea > Diphyllobothriidae > Schistocephalus > Schistocephalus solidus. The sequence goes on from WEDG01011173.1 coordinate 9,504, forward strand.
GTTGCTTCACGTAAATCTACAATTTGTTTTATTTAATACCACTTTATGGTTTTTTGTGATACAAATAAGAATTTTTTACCCTAAGAACTGCCCTCAGATAAGGGCCCTCAGAATTAATATGCTAGTAATATCAAGATTCGCCGTGCAATCGTTTCATGCGAAGGGCTATTTGCAAAACGCCACTCTGATGCACTCACGAGTTTCAGCCCGCATGAGCTCTTGCATTTAGTAAACACTTCAGCTCACAAGAGCTCAATCAGAAGGAGGCAGAACTTACCGATCCAGCTTGCCACCACGCCGGAAGGTTTCGCAGCCCGCACGCCAAAGCCTAGGGCAAACCCCACACAGACGCCTCCCAGCGTAGCTAGGGTGAAGGCGTTATCGCGGAGACAGGTGAGGCATTTGTTCTGCCTCGTGACATACTTCAGCGAATCCTCCTCGCTGCTCTTTGATGACCCAGTCAGTTCGTCCTCCTGCGACATTTTGGCGTCAGCACCTCCAACACTATTCATTGTGCTGGGATATGCACCCAGTCAGTGTATTTATGCGGGAGAAGGCGACGCAGAGCAGTTCTCGCGGGGACCAATCACAACGCGGTTAGCGGGAGAGCACGGCTGACCTGGTAACGTGGAGCTTTTGGCGAACAGCAAAGAAACTTTTGGGTCAGGGTTGTGCCTAGCCATGTCTGTAAACGAAGCTAGTCGCAGTCAGCAAACCAAGGCGATTTGGCTTGGTTAGCCAGATTGTCAGGGAGCTTTCAGATGTCGGCTTGTGCATTAAAGTAGCTAATTCAGCAATGCATCTTATAGGGATAGTAAAAATAGTAGAGTAACATACCATAGCTGTACTATCTCGTGTGCTACCGATTAGAAAAGACTCGCTGGTAGGGTTTATTTCTAATTGTCACGCAGTATAATCACACACAGTTCAGGCATGCCGAATACTGCTCTTTGAATAAGCTTTTCGGCCCTCTACATAAATCATACTCAGAACAAATGACTACTTAAGTAGTATAAAAATATTCAATTGAGGTTCAATGCCCCTATAAATTTAAATATATTCTATAAAAAAAACATAATCAAGGATAAGTTTTTTTGTACTCATTCAGTAGTGGATTACGTCTTCTTTGAATTTTATACTCGAAGGAAGGATATCTTTCGGTTTTAAAATTCACTTCTAGATTAATGTTACACCCCAACTGTAGCCGCATTTTCGTTTTGGGGTTTAAAAACTCCGTGCTGAATACTTTCGGTAAAGGGGAATCATTTTTCCCCATGCTATTCAGAACTTTGAAGTGGATGTGGACCATATTTTATATTTCATAAGCAGCATTTATAAATTGACGTGAATGGACCTTTCTCAAATGATGTTCTAAAGTTTTTCCAATAGCGAATGCTATCCCATCGTTGAGTTTAAAATTTGAAGAGGATGTAAATTTCCAACAAATGGGAAAGACACACCACTTAGGTAGTCCTTTTTACTAAGTGTGGTTTATCCAAGTAGCCGGAAAGAAGGTCACTCAACGGTATCTTGAAGTAACTGCTGCAGGAAAGCGTACTTAGCTACCTAGATGCGTTTATTTAAAACACCTACCTCCCGAAAGAGATTTGGCAGGAACTAAATTCAAACCAAGCATAAAAACCATGTTTGGTTGTACTAATCAAATTCGTGACGGCTTATCAACTTCTAAATGTCACTGTATAAAATGGACAACAAGAAGTAAACAAACACCAAGTTTATTTTGGTTGAAATTCAATTTAAATCCAGAAAGGTCATAATTCCGAACACAACGCCTAACCGATATATAAAGTCGCTTAACTGTGTGTGTAAACTCAAGGACTGAAGCTCACCAAGGTAAATTCGGGTTTAGAACATGTTCAACTTGTTTGCATGGATCAGGTTTCTCTCTTTATTTGTTGCCTGCTTCCGATGAACACCTGGTCCGATTTAATCGTGCACGCTGAAGTCTGTTTTTGGGCTACGACGGTGGCCATTATCCAGGTGTTGATTGACAGAGGTGCTGAAGACTTTTTCTCCAACTTTAAAGGTTATTTGGCTTTTGTTCAACTGACCTGACTTGTGCATACTTGCATCCATAATTACAAGTAATCAGAGGTTGGCATGGTGTGTAACCAAAAGGCATTTTTCGTAGGACTGACTCATATGAGATGGGTCGAATTCTAGGTCTCTTTTCCAGTGTGTATCACAACTGGCACTTGGTCATGTTTACGATACTGCCCACCTTAAACAGAAGATTAATTATAATTAGGTTTTTCGAAACTGGTTGTTTGTTACTTTTTTAGAGGTTTGAAGGAAAAGTGCTGCATAACCACGTTTAGCAAGGGGTACTTTGAGGCTTGTTCGTGCAAGAAGAATTCTGAAACCATGCTATTTGGAAGCAGCCTACATTCAGAGGGAGAAAGCCGACCGATGGGAACAATTAAACTACGTGATAAACCTAAACCTTGTCTAATAATCTCCATTCCTTTTGATGTGTCTACATCTTTGAACGCTAGTGTGCCTTTTCACTGTTATATCACGTTTTGAAGGCCCTTTCCATCGATTAGAGGGGTTCGGGGCACTGGAGGAGGCGGGACGGGTGCGGGAATCCCAGGCATTTCGCACGTACCCAGCCGCCAACAGGCTTGGATACTATTAAAAAAGGTTGCTGACATATACGGTCATATTTAAGGTTAGAGTTAAGTCTAGAAAGAGGGGGGGTCAGTATAAAGCATCGGGTTAGGACGCGGGGATATTTACCCATCCTGGAATTCTGCTCAAAGACACTTGTATCCTTTTCCCGTGTCGCACCCAAAATAAGTATTAAGCAACTCCACATAGGGTAAATGACGTTCATCAGCAGGTCGAAATTTCCACGAAGTTCCGGAGAAACGCCTCGGGGTCAACGTCCCTGTTTAATTCACCCAGTAAGGGAGCTTTCGTTGATGCAACTGGCAAATATCGCACTATCCTGAATCTAGGCGGCAAGATTATGACATAAATTCACGTCAAGTACTGAAGAAAATGAGCTGCTAGTCCAAATTTCTAATGTTCCTTAACAGTACCGGCTAATAAAATCCGCTTAGCACCCTTAAGATGTTATGACAGTCTGTTTTGCCATGATAGCGCTTTAGATTTAAGAAACTTCTGTGATTTTAAAATACGTTATTTCACGAGCTTAAGACTTGAAGTCTGCTGTCCTTACCTACTATGCCTCGCAGAATTATAAGAATTGCACATTGAATGTCGACGGTTAGTTTCGGTATCACAGTCGTTTACCAAGGCCGGACCGGACACTGTTTTGTACAAAGGCTTCTGTGCGATGCCCAATGGCATGACCTAAACAGCAGGCAAAATATCGCACATATTCTGTAACTAGTCAGCTGATTTAACCAGTTTATTAAGCAATTGTCTGTTGCCTTTGAACTCGATGGACATCCGGGTCGTTCTGCGTCTTTGATTTGTGTTCCACCATTTAACAGATGTTTGCACTTTAACTGGCTGATGGCAGAAAATGAGCCATAAATTGCTATGCCGGTCTTCCTTGCTTTTTGGCAAGACAAAGTTTCTCTCAAGAAGATCACATGCCGGAAACTTAAGCAATACCAGATGGTTAATATCATCTGCTGCATCCAGATTAGATATATCAAGACCGCTCGCTTGAATCTGAAGGCCCCTGATCGCAGTGGAGATCACAATTAATCTTGTCGAGGAAGCAGATTTAGGTACAAGCAGGAAATCTTTCTGGGCATCGTTCGGCCCAATCCTAGCTAAGAATGGCATATTGTGCGCGGACCCGACGTGCGTGACACGCGTATACGGATTGCGTAGCTTTTTTAGCCACTGCACTCTATCCTGCCTTCGGTCTTCTTGATTCTGTCTTGACACCGGGTCCACGAGTGTGAGGAAGGAATGGGTTCGGCAAATACTGCTGAAGTCGGCCAATGTACGCGCCGGTCGATGTCCGGTGTCCGCATACTGCAGGGCACATGGCAAACAGCGTAGTTTCGGACACAATCTGCCAAAGTCGCGAACGTATTAGAAAACATCGTCAAAAGGTTGGAAATGAGCATTGACTTAAAAAATCCTAATCTTTAAAAGGTACTAGAACAGGAATTAGGGGATAAAACAGGTGAGAGTTCTCGGTAGATGAAAAAATGAGTTTACAGTCCGCTTGTTTTTAGAATCAGGAATATGCGTATATTGACAGCTTTGTATATTTGACCCAAAGTTGTCCCCTTCTTAGTTATTTCGGCTTTTGGACTTCGCATTGTCGCAAACCCTTAATGGGCCTTGTGTTTGTGCCTACTACCTCAGAGAAACTGGGATAGGTTCAAGGCAACATTGTAAACGTTGAGGCGGGTAATCATTTGTTAGCATTAACAGTACCAAATTTTATGTGAAGGCTGATTTGAACTATGCATCAAGGGTCTATCATCCAGATGGCCTTCCGACCTCAAGCCCTGTTGAAAAAAGTGCTCGAAAATGTGAAATACCTAAATAACTGAAGACCGGCTCACCAGTGAATCTTACAGTCCAGAGAGCAGAACACCTAGTAGACCGCTACCTGGGATTGTATGCAGAAACCGTAAAAGGTACCGTGAAATTTTGACCTCCGGATCGACCTTCTCGACAAATATGGCTTTCATTTTACTGTAAGAGCATACAATTTAACGTTAATTTGCAAGTTCTTGAAAATGGAAGTTACCACCGACTCATTCTTTTCGTCAATTCTCATTCTTCTTCTCCCCCAAACCTTTTAATTCAACAAGTTCCTTGCTTTCTCACATTATTGTGCAATTTTGTAGCCTAAGTTGACAGTTATTCACACTCATTTCGCTAAAAATCAATAGCTTGCTGATTACACAATTCCAATGAATTGTTATCAATTCATTTAAATTCAGCCTGATATTGAAGTTCTTTTTGTTCTAACACTGATCTCGGTACGTGACTTCCCGCAAATTCGTAGTGTCCACTTTATCTTGAACTGTTGTCAGCGATGAGAAACGAAGTACTGGCGTTTCCTTAAGTATGCCACAAAAACTAACTGCAATCGGTGAGATTACGTAGGTTATTTGGCGTACGATGGTTGAGCAGAAAGTCCTGATCATTTAGTTTCTGAATTCCATGCAGCAACTCCAGCTGTTATTAAAGTGCAAGGTATGATGTGCTCTCATCACGCGGACTGCCGTGGTACTCTGGTTGTGTAAAAACCTTGAAATGGTTATTCCTCGAGGTTACAGCTTGAATAAAGGGGTCATAACCGATTTTTGAAACTAATGTATCGTTTTAAATACACAAAAAGATAAATGACAGTTACTTTGTGCTTAAAACGTGCCCTTTCAGAAACCTATGGCGTGTCTTGACGTGAAATCGGCCCTTGTGTATGCTCCCGCTGAGTAGTGCTGAAGGCGATTTAAAATTGGCAGCCTTATCGAACGAATTACGAAGCATTTCATCAGCATTCTGGTTTGACCTTCAGCCTTAGGTCTCAGGGCAGACGTTCAGGGAGTGCGCCTGGTGAAATACTGAAGCATCTAGTGATCTGTTCTGAGCGATTGCGTGTTCATCAATCGTCTCAAGGCCATAGCCGAACTTAAAGTGCTCTCTTACATTCTGATGAAATACATGACGTCTAGCAAATGCCGAGTAAACAAGGTAAAGTCTCTGTGTTAGCGAAATGCAACTAACCACTATTGAAAGGCCGAAAATATGGGTTGAACGACGGAATCGGAAATCAGTCCTCAGTAATATAGATGGTCCTACGCTGAATTTCAGGAAGGGTATATGTTCACGTGGTTCGCCTTAAAACCTTACCATTAACGTATACCCAAAGTTTGAAAAGCTAGTCTCAACTTTGAAACTGCACTTCTATGCCCAACCGGAATACTAAATCTAACTTTAACCCCGCCTTAAACATCACACTAAACCTAACATTAAAGCTAGCCTTAACTCTCAACCTTGGCCTAAGGCGAAACCTAGCTTTCAAACCAACGATAGCCCTCATCTTTACCCGCAATCTTAGCCTTTAGCCTATATTAAAGCTTACCCTAACAATAATCCGTACACAAGCTTGACTGAAACCTTAAATCTAACCGTACACATAACTCTAAACTTAACCCCAATCCCTTAGAATTTAGTGAAAGATCACCTGTATATCACGGAAGCTCCTATTCCCGTGACTCATACTAATATGCCAAAGGCAGAATGTTTGGGCCACACTGCTTTTACCACGAGAATTCCATGAGAATTTTATAAAAGTCATCGTGAAATCCTGCGTGGCCTTGGTGGGATTGGAACCTAAGAGAGCTAGGACAAGGCTCCAGTCCAGCCAACGCTCTAATACCTGAGCGTGAGTTTATGCCCAACTCCGTAAACATCGAGAAAGGGTATACTATCAATTATCATTGGGACGCCCACCGATCGCGTTACGACACACAGTCATTCCAAAGTATCTCGAGACCCACTCCCGAGCCCCACCAGCAGGCATTACCGACAAGGACAAGGAGACTGAAATAAATTTCGGCTTAAAGCCGTCAACAGACAGTAATACGAACTTGTAGGGGGTTTGTTTTCACTGAGGCTCGAAGCCAACTTCTGTTGGCTTGACGCCCCACACTCTAACACATTGGGGGCTCGGGCCTGTTGTCCCTGTCGGTTGACGCCAGATATATTATCAACGGTAGAGGTGCTTCTCAATCGCGTTATGTGGTCGAACCTCAGGTGTTAGAAAAACATGGGGTTGAGTAGGACCGGCTGATGATGGTTAATAAGTCAGAAAGGGCCATTCTAGTCTCTCTGTTTTTGTGATGTGATTCTGCCTATATTTCTAGCTGTTATCCAGCTGCTGGCGGGGTTTGCGGTTGATCCCCATGGTACAACGGCACCAGTGTGTCCCATGGCAAGATGAGTGAGCTCACATCCACCACTGACCTAGCATATTTTCCGCCTCAAGCGGTACAGAGCGAGTCTGATGACTCAGTCACACAGAGCAGAGAAATTGACTGCTGGATGAAGCAATGGTATCCGCATTCGTGAGTGGCATAGCACCATTTGATGTTATTTAGAAAGGGCCGTTCTAATGACTTTATTCCTTACTAAGCTGAGATCTCAAACCGATATTCAATAAATTAATCCGTACTTCTACTCTGCACAATTAGGAGGATGAGCATGTTTGGATAAGCCGGCGTTTTAAACCGGGACTTAAATTCAAAAATCCCACGGCATTATTCTCTCCAGTTCTCGTGGAAGGAGTAGATAGAGAATGCCTGCCTACTCGATGGATAAACTAATCTGGTTAAATTAGAGGACATTTTCCGTTAGGTTTTGAGAAATTTTAAATATTATTTCAAGTCTCTATTGCCTTGTAGGCAATAGCTTGCAACACTCATATTCATTTTCCGACTTATAAAACATTGCACTTTTTGATTGCATTAGGATCTGCTGGTTAAAATGATGCCGATAATGCAGCATTTGTCTTTTGCTCATGTCAGATCACTGACCGTCATTTCCAGAAATAACTCAATTCTTCCAATAGCAATCGACGGATCACATCAAGCGGCGCAGTGTTAGAACGTTTACTTTAAAATCCGTTTACTGGGTTTAAACTCCTGACTGTGGGTTTCGAGTATGACTGACAAAGGGTAAAATATCACAATAGTATTTCTTTTGTCCTTTTTGCTTGCTTAGAAAACATTTCACCAACGAAACTCTTCTTTCGGGCCGCAAGGTAGGACCTAAGACTAATATTGGACGAAAATATAGATGCAGTGTGCAAAATAAAACAAACAGTAATTTAAGTTATTCAAACTAGACTAAATAGTGTTAACCATATTGCTTACAGGTCTGCATTGCAAGGAGAAGTTACTAGACTCGGACACATAAAGCACAACTGTTCATGTTTCCACTAAGAAGCAACTCCTGGACCGTCCAATTGAAAAAATCAGTACATTTGACGGAGATGTATGTGAGTTACCTTTGAATTCCCTATTTGTACATGCGTGCTGTTTGTATCAAAAAATACTATCTCGGTTTGTTGGCGAGGTCAATTGATATGAGCCAACCGGGTCGAATATAGTTGAAAAAGAGCAGACAGGGAAAAAAGCTACAATTGATTTTAAGGAGAAAAATCTGTCGCCCTTGGTGGGGTGGTGCAATGGGGGGCATCGCGGAGGTCACCTGGATCATGACGGAAGTGCGGAAAATGCAACCGGACACTCCCTTGCTGATTGCAGCGTCCACCGAGTGGTTTCAAAGGCAGAAATATCCGCCCAGATCATCGTCGGTCCGTTGCGGTTCGAACCGAGGGAGAACGTTCAGAGAAAAATTGACTATGGCCATTGGGTTCGGCTAATGTGAACACTCACGATTTCACCAAGGTGTACAGATAGTTAAGCAGGGAGGACCTCGTGGACCTCCGCATGGGAGCCCTTGGATAATAATAACACATATAGATATATTTTTCAAATATTGCTAGCAGTATTCTAAATACCTTATTTTTCTTACAAAGCCCTTTCAGCTTTCCGTTCATGCCATAGCACGCACTATCATATTGATATGACTTTCATATAAAAGCCTTTAGGGATTCCGATTTAAGGACATCCAGAGGAAGATTATTCCGAGCTTAAACCACTCATTTAGAGAAAAACTACTTCTGAGTGTCTAGTCTAGCCCCAGTCACACGTAATTTATGAGGGTGACCTCTCAAGTTTGTTCTTGTTGCTAACTTAAAGAAATCGAATGGGAGAAGACAGCAGTCCTGAGCTCGTAGAATGCGGAATGTTAGTATCAGGTCTTTATGAAACTGTCTATAGAGCAAGGGAAAGAGATTGAGATTAGACAGCCGTGTTTCATAAGGCTGTGTGCCCTGGCCAAGGAAAAGTTTGGTTGCTCGCCTTTGATGAGGATGATGTCCTACGCTACCCGGGGTCTCCAAGCTTGGATAGCAGACTCCAACTGTGGCCGCACCAAGGTTCCGAAGACTTTGGTGAAACAGTCATCACTGAAGGCTGAAAAAGCTCGTTTGACGAGGTACAGAATCAAAATCGCTGACTTCGCCACCTTTGCGTAATGTAGGGAGGATTTACGCGAGCGCGTGATCCAGACTCCCATGTCCTTTTGGACTTCCACTTCTTTCAATGGGATGCCGTTTAGTCGGCAAATCCTACGATTCGAAGGATTGCTTTTCCCAACTGGTATGATGTTGCCCTTGCGCTCATTGAACGGAGAGAACCAATCCTTTGATCATTTTTGGAGTCAATTTAAGTTTTCCTGCATGTTTTCTTTGTCAGCCGCAATTTGAATGACGCGCCAACGTTTTAGATCATCGGCAAACATGGCAATATCACAGTCCAGTTCGCTATGCACCGTTGACGTAGACAATGACTAAAATAGGAGCCTTTGGGGAACAACCGCTCAACCTTCATCCTTGGCCGACTGTTTGTCATCACCGATATGGACAGTTTTTGAGCGGCCAATAAGGAAGTTTTCTATACATTTGGTGAAGTCTACCTCTTTACCTCCCATGCAGTTGAGTTTATAAAGAAGGCGTGTGCTGCGGCACGCTATCGAAAGCCTTTTGAAGTCAATATAGACTTCGCGTGCACCATATCCATCGACCGCTCAGTCCAACGCTCTAAACAGTAGAGCAAATTGCAGACGCAGGCCCACCTCTGTGCTCTTGGGGTCTAGCATATAGCCGCTTTCAGGTGATCGCATAGAAATTGGTAGTAAATAGTAGTGGCCATTTATAGCTTGTCAGTTGCCATTCAAGTGTACTGTTGAACACTACGATCCTTTTCCTTTGGACGAGATAGAAAAAATACTAAGCGACAATAGGCCTTCTTGTCAGAGATATTAATTAACTGATCAGTTAATGCACGTGAAAGTGAGTAAATATCACCCGGTGACCTGGTGTCTTTGTGGCTAAGGAGTGCAAAGTTGTGCAGTTCGCACACAGCAGCCATTGTTAGTCACAACAGCATTTCTGGCATTTCGAAATTACCTTAGAAGGAGCCACCTCGTCAAGTCATATGCAACATCCATGCCTCTACGGTGCTAGGGCCTCATCATTATTTCCATCGGGATACCCACATGAATTCACATGAGAGAACAAACGTGCAGTTGTGCCGGGTGCCAGAGAATTCCACATCCAACGTTGCGTGCTAATCCATTACATCATATTCGGTAAGGTTCTTCGCCTATAGTATCCAGCCACTCGTCCGGACTGCTGACGGGCTGAGAGTGAGGCCCACGGCAGTACGGGACGAGCGAACCCAGAAAGCGATCAATGATCGCTCATGCGCATCTATTAATACTCCGATCGAAAACCGAAAATGTAAAGGCCCGCGGCCGAACGGTTAGAATGCTGACCGCGGGTTCGAGCCCTCGCGGCCGGTTGATGACGGCTAATGAATAAACCACCGTAGTCTCCCCTTTATCCTTGTTGACGAGGTTTTTCTGCGCTCGAGCGCAGAAAGGCAACCCGCACCCCTGATGAGGCATGAAGATAAAAGGATATAGACCGATAGGTTTAACCATACCTTCGTTCACCGCTTTTTAAAAAGTTTTAACGCAAGACATGGAAATAGGAACCTTCTCCCATTCATCGTTAAATCTCGAAGAGATTAACGTTAATAATAGGTTTACGTAAGGTATTGGTTAAGGCAAGGATTAGTTAATTTTAGGGTAGGTTTACTTTTGGGATTAGGCAAGTTTATTGGCTGAGTTAGGATCAGTAGTTGGTTTTGGTTTATGATTCTATAATCTTTATCCTTCCTGAGTATTTCTGCAGGACGCCATACTACCGAGTGGACTCAAACTTCCGTGTTTTACCTCGTTTCTAATTATGGATGCATATTAGACTGTGACACGATGTCTTTGTTAGGCTAGGTACCTGGTACATCTCACAGCGATCAATACGCATGACAATAGCTTGGCGCACAGCGGGAAGCTTTTTCGTATTTTCGCGATAACTAAAAATTATGTTATATAATGCGAACTAAAGACATCGTGCATATTTGGTTAAAAACGATGAAATAATACTAATGAATATCTAGTAGTCGACGCAGCTCATTAAACGTAATGACCAAAGTCGAAATTAACAGTCGAGTCAGTCAATGACTAAGTTTTTCCTCGGAAACAGGCCTCCTGTGCAAGCGAAAAACCAACTTTTCCGTTTAATCATGCGCTTTCTGTATTGTTGTCGTAGACTAGGGCTGCGCCTAAAATGCTTCTCCGTCTAGAAGAGGAGATTTTATAATACACAGGTATGTTGATACGGGTGCTACAGGCAAGATGTAGACAGCTGTTTCTCGGTTGTTACCGAGCATCAGTAATACACCATATGCCTCATGCGAGACAAAAACTTGTACGAGATAAACCTAACATAAAGACCATAGCCAACATAGAATATGACTATTGTTCCGGAGAGCGCCCAAAGGTGAGAACGAGTTAAACCCGCACGAGAAAGCAAGCGGTGCGCGTGGCCAGCTTTGGAAGGCAGCGCCAGATCGATAAAATCGATTGATCGAGCTCTAATCGGAGGCTCAGGCTTCAATAAATTCTCGGCTTGTCTTGAATCTGGTGTGGGCGATTATCTTCGTGGCTGCAGTTAAACTCGTGACCCGTTTCGTAGGTGGGCAGCCACTTCCGGCAAAACCGTCGCCCCGTCTCACAGCAAGCTTTGCTCGTGCATGCGCGATCCTCGCATAACCAATCTCCAAGATATACAAGTCACGATGGAAGAAGAAAAGAGTAGCAGCCCCTCTTCCTTGACGTAATCGTCAGGCAAAAGTCCCAAACGGACAAAATAGAAACGACCATCTACATGGGAAAGCAACGAAACACACGCAGCCTCAATCTCACGCAACCATCCGGTGGCATCGCAAACGAATCTGTGCGCGAACACTGTTCAAACGCATCCAGACTTGTTGCAGCAACCCGGCGGAAAAAGCCCGTGAGGCTCTTTACCTCAGCGATTAGTTTATTCGGAAAAGCTATCCGAAGGTGTTCAAAAAGCCGATGCCTGCATGCGTACGCCATCGGTGGACCCAACCAGAACCAATCCCCTACGGTATGGCATGAGATGCCATACATCGAGGACGCGTCAGAAGCGACCGAGTGTATTGTTGCGGGACTTGTGTCGGAATTGCACACCGACCCAAAGCTACCATTCCGCAGTAAAGGTCATGACAATTCAGGACAAATTAAATTCGAATGAGCAGTCGGGGTAGTAGTTTCTCATCCCGGGCCCAAACTGCACCGTAACTACACAGGAAGACTGGATGTATGCGTGGATCGCGCATACACGAGCAAAAAGCTTGCTGTGAGACGGGCGACGGTTTGCCGGAAGTGGCTGCCCACACCTACGAAACGGGTCACGAGTTCAACTTCGCAGCCACGAAGATAATCGCCCACACCAGATTCAAGACAAGCCGAGAATTGATTGAAGCCTGAGCTTCCGATGAGAGCTCGATTTATCGATCTGGCGCCGGTATATAGGGCCCTGCGAAGTCACCTCCGGACTGGCGCCACTGGTGTCTCATTGGCCCCTGCCCCCCTATAAATGTGACTCGTTTGTGTAGCCGTTTTATCTCTGACGCTGGACTCCAGTGAGAGTTCGAAAGCTCAGGCGAATAAATTCAAGATTCCGGTGAACGAACAACCTACTTCTTCTTCTTCTTCCCTTTTACACACACACCTGGAATGCGAAAATGTGCCTCCATACGTAAAAATTATTCAGCCCAGGGATATCAGAAAGGACAAAAAATTTTTGCCTTCTTTAAAATATCAGAATAGTAAATCTGCGTAGTTTTCTGGAGGAATTTCTTATAGCCCACCTCGGTTAGACATGGGAATTGAAAGAGACCGTAACGCTGGTGGCTTCTCGCTAAATTCCCGGCAAATAAGGGTTCGTATTAAGGTTACAGGTTAAGGTTTCGCTTAGGGATCGTGGTTTAGCTAGGACGCAATTATAATTTTACCTTCCCGGAAGTTAGCGAAAGTGTTACGTGGGAAGTGGGGGCATTTCTATTGTCATGTCCTGCCGGAACCATTTGATGTGGCCTCCGATATAGCTCTTGTCGTACATCGGTTTATCAACGTGCATTTATAGCACCTAAGGGAGGATACACTAAGTGCAAGAGGAACCAAATACAGAACCTGAGACTTGAACTGAACCCAATCACCCTCTCGTTCTATTTTGAAGTGTTATATGGCCACATAAAACGAAGGACATTTTGCTAAAAACGTAGGAAGTATGCTCTCAAAATAAAGCGCGTTTTGCTCTCCCTAATTTTGCGTCCACAAAAGCTGTAATAACGTCCGGAGGAAATCATTTGTTTTAACAAATTAGTAAGCAGAACTTACTTCGCAAAGCTCAGTACGCGTCTTCATCAAGCTCGATACTGCCAGGAAAATTAAATTACCGGAAAATGAGTATAAAGATTGAATGTGTTGGGTGCGGCTTTTACTAACTTAATTTTTACCCGCGTGGGAAAAGGATGAAAAATGCGAGCTACAAAAATAGATTTTTAAATAAAATCCCGTGTACAGGATTAAGGAATGACTAACCGAAAGTGAATATTCAGACGTGCATGAACCCAACTGGTATAATGTTCCATGCAAATTAATATTGAAAGAGTGTTAGGGTCATTTTCCATTGACCTCATTATGGTAATTAAAATAAACAGTAGTAAATAGTGATATTTAAGGTGCAAAATGAGCTAGCCCATGCATATATATGACCGGACTTAAGCCAGCTTTTTTCTTTGTGAAAATGTATTGGCACTCAATTCTGAGTTTTGACACCTGCCGTACAGGGCCTGCTCTCATTGACTGACCGAATACTTGCCATAATGGCGACTGCCTTCGGAGAATTTAAGCTGTTGACTGGACTTGTTTCTGTTTATTCTTAAATTCCAGGTACTATATGAGCGCAATTTAAAACCACACCGGAGTGAAGGTTAATGCATTGCTTGCATTGTCCCAACGACAAAATTAAGGCACTAACCTAAACGATGAATACTAATCTGACGAACTCTTCCTAACCCGTCGTGAACACGCAACGCAAACAGCAGTTAGGCCAAAATAGAGGCTTTGTGATAGGATCCAGAGGTCCGAGAGTATAAACCACAAGTCACAGTTGTGGTGATCAGGTTTCCGTTCGTCCCTTTGCTACATTACCGCGTTCCAAGTAGTTTCTCTGTATTTTTGTAACAAAGTCTACATCTGGAAGTCTCGTGTGACAGTTCGCTTTTACCGTGTACTGCCTACCATGTGGTCCGCTGAAGGATCTTTCATCAAATAAACTAAGTAGTTCCTTAGATTTTCGGACCTGCTCTGTGGTGAGCTATTACAGGAAGTAATATCCATCGGTATATATGTCAGTGTAGCTGGAGCGGAGCTAGAAATCGCGATCGGAAGTTCGTAAACGCAATGGGAAGTCACCGGAATTCCCCTATGCCACTATTATCCTTCAGTTTTCCTTGCATAAAAATGTAGATGACAAAATGTTGCAACTCAAATTTGCTCCACATTTTCCATTGAATAAATCTCACTGCGTTTATTGAAGTATTTCCTGCCTACATTGTCTATCAATACTGTCTAGTTCATATTATTTACTTTACTTCCGCGTTCTACGCGATCTGCTGTCGATATTGCTTTCAAATGCTACTACTTTTTCAAGCCAACTAGATGGCATATTTGAAATGTATGGCTTTATGAGTTACATAACGGTGTTACTGCTAGTGTAGCAGTAAGGTCGTTTTTTAATTTCGAAATCAGTGTTTTTGTCCCTAGGACGAGTTAGGGAATAAACAGCAGAAAGCATTCAACCGAATGGTCGTTGATGAGAGTGTTAAAGCAAACCCCCTCGATACGAATTGGGAGATTGAGAAACACTTCAATATTTACCATTTAACTTTGGTAGGTGAAATGGAAAGGATTTTGTGCAGCGTTAATCTCTGTAAAAATAGTGTCGCAGCCCTGTCTGAGCATATTTAGCAATGACGTGTCAGTTGGCCAGCGCAAACGAAAATGCAAGTCTCCGGCAGCAGTTGAGAATACCTGGAGGTAATCCTGCAACAGAGCCTTTTATTCATCTGGCACTTCGTATTCCTGCTCGAACCAATCATCAGAGATTGCAACGGATACAGGCAAGTAATGAATAATAAGTTTTAGTTTTTATAGGATGCAGTGGCTATGCTACTATATACTTACCCAAATAAATGAATCCCTATTCATCGCAGACGATTGCCCTTGGTGAGTTACGGGTTTGATAAACAGCATTTGGTCTTTGATCGCCGCAGTTTTAACACTGATGACAATGATTATGATGATGATGATGCCGATGATGATGGTGGTGATGATGGTGATAATGAAGAGAAAATGAAAGGGAGAGGAGGGGTGTGTTAGGTTTAAGATGTTTAAAAACACTGGCTCAGGAAACAATGTTCGCATGCGCACCGTGGATAAATATGATGACTCAGGCTGTCTCGGTAGTTAATATGCATGGACAGTTTACTGCGTTCGTTACAAGGGATATTGACTACTTAGTAAGCTCAAGCTACGATATCATTTACTTGTTTCACCATCCATTTAAAAATCGTTGTTTCGGTCAAAATCGGGGGCTGATGAATGAAATTATGGCAGACCTGGGTCTGACAGTCGTTGCTTTTGCCGTCGGGTTCGAATCCCACCGAGGCCACCGAGTTTTTTCCTGGTCTGGTACTTAGAATTCGCACGAGGCGTACGTGTGGTCAACGGTTGTCCCAAACCCCAACACGGTAGAAAAAAGAGAACACAATCTACGATGAGAAATTATGCTCAAAACTTGCGAGTCATTCTCACAGAAAAGCTGCCTGCATTAAGAATATCCCGTGCAGATTGGCTATATTCTGTCCCACAAAGTTCGAGAAGAGCCGAGTGATCTCTCACGGACATGAGCCAATCAGATCTCGATGGGGGTCACTGTGCCCACAGCCCATGTGAGACGCCTTCGGGACCCCACGTTCATGGCATTGCAGCATGGGAGAGGCGCGCACGTGCTTTTCTGCGAGATTCATTCATCGCGGTCTCGAAAGAGTCAAGGACAGCCGACAAAATGGTTAAGAGTCAAAGCTCCTTGCCATATGCCACCCACCTAACAAGTCTAAACCTCGCACTGAATTTTTTACAATTGGATCAAATGAATTATTCAACTCCGTCAAAACCCCTAATTACTTACTTGCGCATGGTAGTTATCTGGTGGATTCTAGACTGATTGCTTAGGAAATCCTGCTTGGGCAGTCAGCGTGCTGTATCAGCATTGGTGGATTCCATACGTTGCAGTAGGCTTGGCGGATAACTTGACCCAAGTGTGATTAAACTCACGGCCCTCGGTGGGGCGTTGGCTGCACTAAAGCCTTCCCCTTGATTTCGGGGATTTGAACCCCAACGAGGCCGCCGAGTTTTCCCCTATTGGGTTAAAAGAATTAGGAAAATTATGCGCCAGCATGGCAGGGGATTTCGAGTACCTAGCCGGGGAGACTGCAGTGTTCTGATGTCAGCAAAACTTGTACTGATAATCCATAGTAGAAAACTTTCAGGCCAGTCAGGTCAGCACCACTCGCCTTCCGGTGGCTCGACCGGCATAGCGATCAACTGGATCCAGATTCCAATATCAGGGCCAATTAACCTGGAATTGGGACAAGACTGTTTCACGTCATTACGCAATTGAATAATAGACGTCTTTAGTTTCCCTTCCTTTAATTTGTTAATTTCTCGCATATTGTGCACTCATCATTTTGCGACCACTTTGGAAGATCTTAACTTTAAACTTGAAAGTCCAAGACCAGACTGAAGAACGTCAGCCCAGTGTCGAAGACTGCATATGAGACTAATGTCATTAGTCTCGACAGGCCAGCGGTCTAAGAACAACTTGCACTCGCTTTGTACCTTTAAATGGCTGGCTGTATTAATGGCTGCACACCTGAGGTCCTTTTACTGTAATTGTATCAAATCCGTTTTATAAAAATAATGGTAGTTACTAAAAAAGTAAATGAGTAGTAGGTAAAATATTATTCATAAAATAAAGAGTACAAAAGTATGGGAGGCCTTGACCCTATACGGGCAAGTTTTCCTTGTCACTTTTGACCGATTCTGCTGCACTGTCCTCCAATTCCGCCTCCCTGGTATCTTTTTTTGTACGATCGTAGATGGCCTGTGTTGTCGCCGCAATGTACATGATTGAGAGACCGCCGCTTCCGGACCGACAACGATCCCTGCAGGAGGAAAAATTTGGTTTGTATTAACAGTTATTAAAAAGCAGGTTTGCTTCGAAAAAGTCAACTCTAAATCCGTACAACCTTCCACCTACACAGCCCGGCTTTCAGGAATTCGTTCCTTCTTTCCCGGACTCCAACTCAAGATATCGAAGTGCTGGAGCATTAGACAGGTTCGAGTCTACATTTTCAGTCGTAATATTCTGCAGAATCCTCTTGAGTGGTCCTTCTTAATACTCAGTTGATCCTAACCAAGAAATATTGATGCATTCGAGTGACATGGCGGGAAGCAAAATGATCTTCATGCTCGGATGCTTACTGCCAAACATACATTTTATATGGACAAGGTAAAGGCTTCAATATATTTTACAAGCATGTTTCAAAAGGGGGTAGAAGAAAACAAGATTTCTGTTATTAACGACAAAAATTAATCTCCATTAACCAACAGCAAGGTAAAAACTTGTCTGAAGTTACCATCTCAATTTCGTGCAACTATGTTAACAATGACTTCAAGATGATTAGCTCCATGGACTAACTCAGACAAACTCTGAGTATCAGTATATATATATATATATATATATATATATATATATATATATATATATATATATATATATATATATATATTGCAGGTGGAGGCTACCGACTAAGACAAAGAGACGGAAATGGCCAGTTCAGGCCTATATACCGTCATGAGCCAGCCCGGTCCAATAGCAGGTACGGAGGCAGCTGGGACTCGAACACGCACGCTTTTGGTTATTAGTCCAACGCTCTAACCATTGAGCCATGAACTGTTTGTCATGTCGGTTGATTATGGGAGCTGTTCGTCCTGTTGTATCTTAGGGCTCATTCTAGAGCCTCACAGGCAGTCGCAGCGCGACTGATAATATGAAGAGAATGAGATTATCGGCAAAAAGGTAGGCTATGATGGCCATTAGCTGACGTTAGCTAGCCTTATCCAAACGCAGGTTTGAGAAAATTGATCCTAAATCCCACTTTCCTTATTCATCGAGCGCTATTAGGTTCTACTCAGTCGAAACACTCCCGTTCCATAGTGTTGAGTGCATCTTACAAGACGGGAGCTTAACTCCTCGCAGATGCTTCATGAAACGGTAAAAACTCAGGCACATTTATATAACTACCGGAAATTCAAGAAGAAGAAACCATATCAGACAGTATTTATCACTTTAATTGAAGATTTCCTTTTTTAAACGAATCAGCACACTCGATAAAAGTACGCGTTTTTATACAAAGGGTTTGGTGTCTGTCCTTCAGGGGTTTCGCAAATGAACTGTGTTTCCCTTTCAATCGTGGCTGATGGTTTAGAAAGAAAAACCTACTGTGCATGGCATCGTAGGGCAATTGATAGTCGATAAAATCATCACTTTTAAGTCTCATAATCTCAGGTATATGAGAGTTGCATAGATCTCCTACTGCCCAGTAACCCATCCCTCATTGCTGGACCTATCTTCAAAAGTTCAATGCTAGCCAACGTTTTCAAACGAGGGCGCACTGACTGCCCAATTAACAAAAATGTGTCTCCCTGCATTCAGATAAGTTCCGCACTTAGCAAGCATTGTGAGAGGGGGGTTGGAAATGATTTGTGCGTAGCATCTTGACAAACCTTTGAATATTTCAAGCGCAAATTGGATGTCTCATTTTGTTGATCAAGCAATTTTGGTAAGACAAATAAATGGAATTTGCTTACAGGAGCCATTCTATAGCAAAGAGTAATCCAGCACCTTCGGTGGGAACGCCAACAGAGGAGAGCACGGTGACTACGAGAACCATGCTGGCGCTGGGGATGTTTGGTACGGCTAATGACGACGCGAAAGTCAAAAATCTGAGAAAATAAAAGGGAACATACGCTAGTGCTTTTCACATTGATAAAACACTGGTCATCGGTCCGACTCGTATCTTTCAACAAGGAGACCAGCACCTGTCAAAATCAAGGGCTGGAGGTGTAAATATTGATAATAATAATAAATGCTTTTATTGATTTGTTGCTGCTGACGCTGCTGTTGCTGCTGCTGCTGATGATGATGATGATGGTGGTGGAAAGAAGTGGTTTGGTGGTGGTGGTGATGGTGGTTTTGGTGGTGGTGGTGAAGATACTGCTTATTTGGGGGAGGAGGAAGAGGAGGAAGAGGAGGAGGAGGAGGAGGAGGAGAAAGAGGAGGAGGAGGAACGAGGGAAGATCACTGGGGGGCACTTACAGGACAAGCAGGACTTGGCCCAAGTCAAGATTATATTTGGCCTGCTGAGCAACAAAGAGGACAGAGGACGTTATGAAGATGGCCGGCCCATCGCCCTTCATGGCTGAGCAAAGGGGTGTAGTGAAGCGTGAGATCAGTGGGCTTACTCCGTACCGGTCGAGTCCGTCGTAAATTTCTCCAATGGCAACCGCCCTGTAAATTGAAGCAGACAGAGAGAAAAGATTCAAACTTTGGTAATTCTAACAGGCTTTTGAAATGGAGCCGCCATGTCTTTGCTCTTCATTTGCATGTAAATTTTCTTATATGCACACCTGTTGACGTATTTCGTCCATTATATACCGATTTTTAGCCCTCTTTGTTTATTCAAACTACAATAATGAAGTCATCGGCACTTGACGTTGGCATCCTTTTTACATTCCAATTTTACCTGCATTTGCGACTCATTCAAGTAGGATTCCTCATAAAGTCAGTAGTTGCAGTCCTCGGCCATTCGTTTGTGATCTTTCGGTGAAAGTTTTGGAATAATACTTTCAAAATTAGCGTCTCTCTCTCTCTCGCTCTCTCTCTCTCTCACGAATCAGCAGATTCTGATAACCCTATCATGCGTCGGAGTGCCTACTACGCTGCTAGACTCCGGACTGTAATTCCCAGTTCAGCCGTCATTTTGTGACGGGTGTCATCGGTGAGCCCAGGGACGTTTGCCTTGAGCGCGATTTGCCTGTAGCTTTGGTGAATAGACACTCACCGAGAGGTTAGCTGAACTCACTCGTTCCGTTCTGACTCGGGTTCACTCACGCGCCCGGCACAGCGGTTGCTGGCGGGTTCACTGACAGTGAATGGCCGCATAGTTCTCGATCTGAAACCGGCAGGACCACGGGCCCGTGGGCTCATGGTTAGACGTTGGACGCAAAACGTCGGGTTGTAGATGGTCATTAATCGACGTTTTAAAGCCAGAAATGGCCATTCCAGTCTCCCCTAGGCTTTGTCAGTACGTGTTTTACAACTTTATAGTGATAGTAAGCTTTCACGATGCATCTACCGTCCCTCTCCCCTTCCGATCGGGCTCGGTGTCAGCGACCAAGTCAAAAAGACCGGAGACAGGAGAGGGCGCGCGACTGGCTTTGGGAGGAGCCCGACCTAGGAGTACGAGCACACCTCCCCTGGTCAAGGCCCAAAGAACCGCAGCATTTCACCTGACAAAAAGCTTGGTGTATTGATCCCACTGCGTAGGAGAGTGGCATATGCGTTTCCGCCAAATAGTGATAAGAATACAGCATAGAGGCGAGCCCTTCGGCATGCGGCTTTGTGCACATGCATACAATTTTCGATTGCATGCGCTATCGGCTGGGATATCACATTAACCAACTGACGAAAAGTAACGGCTAAATGATCGATAAACACGAGGTCACCGACTCATAGAAGCGGGCTCATATCTTATGATAGTATTACTTCATTGCATATATTATTACTACTACTACTATTATTACTACTACTACTACTACTATTACTATTATTACTACTACTATTACTACTACTACGTAATTACTACTAATTACTACTACTACTATTTACTACTACTCTACTATTACTACTACTATTACTACTACTACTACTACTAGTCACTACTAGCATACTACATACTACTACTACTACTACTACTATTACTACTACTACTAGTAGTAGATAAACACGAGGTCACTCGACTCATAGAAGCGGGTTTAATTTAACCTCATATCTTTGCAACACAGTAGCTGCCCCCGCTCTTTGTAACGTCAGTCGCCTAAGAAAGCACTGATAGGATGTTTCCATTTCCCTTTAACAGATCAAATGAAAGTTTCTGTTGTTTCCGCGTATATGTTACAGCGTTACGGGCTTGTGGTAGCAAAAGGAGATGAGGTAAGGTCTGACACCGTACTTCAGCAGGCGGAATGGATTCTTCCCACTGGCGGCCAGCAGAACAAGCACGATGAGGATAAAATGAATTGCTAGTCCGGTGAGGACTGTGGCAATGAAGAGACCCAGTTGTACGAAGTCAGACTGGATGTCCGTGCGAGAGGCCACTGAGGAGGCCACCATGAAGCAGACGCCAACCGGTGTCAGTCTGTCAGGTAATCAAAAACATGCAGCACTGTTAAGCTAAAAGTCGTTTTAATACAATTTGTGGGTGCGATTAGTAAGCGCATTTATATCAGTCCAGGTTTATTATCTACTCCTAAGAACAAATTACCTCTGGCTTTACGACTAAGATGATACTAAGGAAGAGTAGGGTAGTATTGGCAGTCGTAATTATAGAATTGGTGTAAGTAGTAGCCGTAATAGCCGTAGTGGTAACTGTGCTAATAATAAGTGTATTGATAAAAGAAGTAGTATTAGCCATTAGAAGCAATAAGCATTAGTAGCCAGTAGCAGTAGTCAAAAGCTCAACTGTAGCAGCAGCAGCAACAACGGGAGCAGTAGCAGTATCAGGGCAGCAACTGAAGCAGCAACCAGCAGAAGGCTTGTGCAGGCATAGTCACCATAGCAGTAGCAGGCAGTAGCAGTAGCAGCAGTAGCACAGTAGCAGTAAACTAGCAACAGCCATTTGCATTAGCAGCAATGAGCAGAACTGAAGTAGCAGCAGCCAGCAGCAAAGTAGCATGCAGCAATAGCAGCAGCACAGCAGCAGCAACTGTGCCAACTGAAGCAGCAACAGCAGCAGCACAGGCATTAAATCGGTAGCAGCAGCAGCAGCAGCAGCATGCCAGCCAGCAGCAGCCGCAATAGCAGTCAGCAGCAGCAGCAGTCAGCAGCAGTGCTAGCAGCAGCGAGCCCAGCAGCAGCAGCGAGCAGTCAGCAGCAGCAGCAGCAGCCAAATGTATAGCAGCAGCAGTAGCAGCAGCATAGCAAGCATAGCAGCAGCAGCAGCAGCAGCAGCAGCAGCAGCAGTGCAGCAGCAATAGCAGCAGCAGTAGCAGTACAGCAGCAGCAGCAGTAGCAGCAGTAGCAGTAGCAGTAGCAGCAGCAGCAGCAGCAGTCAGCAATAGCAGTAGCAGCAGTAGCAGAAAGCAGAGCAGCAGCAGCAGCAGCAGCAGCAGCAGCAGCAGCAATAGCAGCAGCAGCAGTAGCAGCAGTAGCAGACATTAGCAGCAGTAGCAGCAGTAGCAGTAGCAGTAGTCATGCAGCAGTAGCAGGAGCAGCAGCAGTAGCAGCAGAATACAGCATGTAGCAGTAGGCAGAAGCTAGCAGCAGCAGTAGCAGCAGTCAGTAGTAGCAGTAGCAGCAGTAGTAGCAGCAGTAGCAGTAGCAGTAGCATAGTAGCAGCAGTAGCAGCAGCAGCAGTAGCAGCAGCAGCAGCAGTAGCAGCAGTAGCAGCAGCGCAGCAGTCAGCAGTAGCAGTAGTGAGTAGTAGCAGTAGCAGCAGTAGTATAGCAGTAGCAGTAGCAGTAGCAGTAGCAGCAGCAGCAGCAGCTAGCAGCAGTAGCAGTGCCATAGTTTGCAGTAGCAGCAGCAGCAGTAGCAGTAGCAGCAGTAGTGTGCAGTAGCAGGCATAGCAACTGCAGTAGCATTAGCAGCAGCAGCAATACCAGCATTATTATTAGCAGCAGTAGCAGCAGAAGCAGTAGCAGCAGCAGAAGCTAGCGGCAGTAGCAGTAGCTAGTAATAGCAAATTGTAGAAGAGTAGTAGCATTAGTAATGGAGAAGCTAGCAGCAGTAGTTCCAGTTGTAATAGTAGTAGTAGCAGAGTAGTAGGCATAGTAATTGTAGTAGTAGTAGTATTAGTAGTAGTAGTAGTAGTAGTAGTAGTAGTATTACTAGTATTAGTAGTAGTAGTAGTAGTAGTAGTAGTATTAGTAGTAGTAGTGGTAATATTAGTAGAAATAGTAGTAGTAGTAATAGCAATTTTAGTAGTATAGTAGAAGTTCTAGAGAATTAGTAGTAGTAGCAGGTATAGTAACTGCAGTAGTAGTAGTAGTATTAATAGTGCGGCATGGAAGTACTATACGCAGTAGTCGTTGTGAAGTAGCATTAGCATGCTGTGGGACACATGGTGGACATTGCGTACGCCGTGGCAGTCGTGAAAGGTTCATGGGCGATCTCTGCGTATGAAATCCAGATAAAGCGTTACAACTGCATGAAGCCATGCCTCCAGCGTGCGGTGACATGATTTACGATTTAACAGGTTGAATCACACAGTTAGCTAAGCCAATGTTCTCGCTGTTTCACAGTTTACCCTTATCCCTGCGTGTAACCATGTGGTGTGGCACCTGTTTTAGAATCATTTTAAAATCTTCAGTTAGGTTAAGGAGTTTAACGGGCTTGTCAGGAATACTGACTGAGAATTTAAAATTGTCAGGCACTAGCGTCAATAGCTTCACAAAAGCGGGAGAGTAGTACTTTACTGAAGGAAAGCGCATAAGCTTGGTCACAACATCAGCCAGGGATCTCGAAGAAGTCGAGAAAAGGTTGCCCTCTCTCTTGCTGGCGCGTACAAGCTGCGCCAAACGCAATTGACACATAAACAGAACACCTTAAAGAAAGAAGACGAAGAAGAAGAAGAAGTGCAGAAGAAGACAGAAAGCAATAGAAAGCGTGAATTAATGCAGGTAATTCTTGCCAGTCACTCAGAGGTGGAATTTCCAGCTTTACCGCTGTCGTCACCGAATCTCTTTCGGTAGTCCACTTCGCGAAAACTCCACATAAAATTTAGCCGACCCCTAGCACTCCGCCATTTTACTGTATCAAGCGCGTTGGCGCTTAGCCAACTGTTACGTGCTGCTCCTCTCAAGGTCAAATAGTACTATGTTCAACCGATTAGTTACGTGCTGTCTTCAAGGTCAACAAATAGTGTTATGTAACGCTACTGACGTCTGATTAGCCTCCAGAACACTACGGGCAGTCGAACCAATTTCTGAAACCAATGTTACGCAGACAGCTTCTAAAGCCGATCATAAAACCTCCGGGCGTCAGCCACCAAAAATAAAGCAATGCAGGCGACTATGATCACCTCTCAATTGAATTTCACAACTTCACATGCCATGCTGCCTTGTATGCCGCTTCCATGTGAAATGCACACCTATTAGACGCTGATAAAGTGTTTCCTGATAAAAGCAAGTTTAAAACGATGAGTTCTGGTGGGCTGCTATGTGAATGGGCGGTTCTGTGTTGTTTAAGAACATAAAAACACGTAATAAGATCTGAAGCGACAATCCGGTAAACTCCCACCTTGTCTTCTTGTGTAATCAAAAGAGTGTCAGACATCGAGCTCTCCACGTCGTTCACCAGGTCGCTGGCTACGGTCGATGCGCCACCACAGGAGGAGAAGAAAGATCGACGCCGAACAGCACCTGCTAGTTCCTTACCGTAGTTTCAGGATCGACCTTATTTAGCCGGAGCAAAAATAAGAACTGTTGCTTCCATTCTTCAAATCGACAACTGACCAGCTCGGACAGTGACTGGGACTGGTAAAAGGTGATAACGTGGCCTGATTCTGGGGGTGGAGGAGAGAATGAGGTCGACGGCTCAGCGCAGTTTTCTCACCATAAACAATCTCCGGCATTTGAAATTATAACGGTACTCCAAACCGTTTCTTTGAAGAATTTCCAGATGACTCGGGCCTCCCCGCGATTACAGCCCAGTGTGTGTTTGTGCGGAATGGCCGACTAGTGGACTCCAGAGTCAGGCCGCTATGCCTCCTTCTCTTTAATGTGGCTCTCTACAGCACCTCCCAATCTTCGTGGAATCCAGCCAGGTGGGTGCAGGCATGCCTCCAGAGGCGGCTCTTGGCCACTGCTTCAGCCACCTGCGCTCTTCTCCCGCTTCTGCTTCTCCTCTAACTTTCGCCATAAACATCGTGGCCTGCGTTGTGGAGGAGGAGTAGTGCGGTAGAAGCAGCGCAAATCTTACCCTCATTATAACCCAATCACGCCTGCTTCCCTTCACTGCGCCACCATATTGTCGTGTTCACGGTGCACCTCACTGGAATCGGCATGGGTTGCACTTTGGCCGGAGAGCATTTGCCGCGGCCATAAGTACCGTTTCCTGCCACTGGATTTCGGCTCTACGATGCGGCTTCGGTTTCCAAAGAAATAGTACAGGAGAATAAACTTGCGCCCATAGCGGTCCATTATTTGCATTTTTACTGGATCTGGGCTGAAGCTGCAGCGGCATGTGCAGCTAGGATTATCAGATGTCGGTTTTCGTTAAACCTCGAGCTACCTTTGGCAGGCTGCACCTTGATTAATGTAGGCTAGGCTTTCCAGTCCTAAAAGGCAGTTTTCGGATGGATATCCAAACCAAAACATTAAATTAATATGAGATTACACGTTGTCATTCCTTGGTTAAAGTGCAGAGGTAATGCCATCAGATTCCGTGGTATTTTATGGATCAGTCAGTATGCTGAGCCCTCAATCTAACTGAGAGAACTGAACTGCTCCTTGTGCTGCGTTGTGGATAACTCCTTAGGTATGAAAGCCTAGTCACTCCGAATTGGTTTTAGTTGACGGCTTAGCATTATTCGCCAAATGGCGGAACCACGCGGTATCCAGATTCTGAGCCAGGATTCCTGTTAGTCTAGTCGCAGTAATGAAGAAGTCACTTTATTTCCCAAAAGTCAAGCCTGTAAACTTAAAAACCCACAACTCTTGTTCATCATCTACATTAAAACAGGGGCTATGGGCTAGGCAAGAGGCCGGCAACAAAAAGTAGAAGTCAAATGCTTACCGATCATGTTAGTTCCGGGCTGTTTGAAACGGTTTCTTTTCCAATGTAGTGAAGTTGACTACCTCAGTGCGAAACTGAAATTGGAAGATAAAGTTTTGTTTTGGGGACTAAAAACGGTGATTGCTTCATTAAAAACTAGTGCTTGCAAATGTTGAATGACAGGTCTTATTCGCTGTAATTAACCGAAACGTTTGAGGATCATCTGTTCATACAATCTAGTGCAACTCGCGACCGTATGGCGAACGTTCTTAACACCTTTCAGTGCAAATAATAACCGAAGTAAGAAAGATGTGTTCTATCAACCAGAGGCTGAAATGGTGGAGACGCACGCAGACGTGTATGGTCGTGCGGGCTGTAACGCTTCAACAACGAAAGAAAGGAAAATGCGACTTCCAGGCAGTTTCTTTCTCTCTCCCTCTCGAAATAATTTCATCAGTATGCCGTTCTGCACTCCAAGAACAGCCCTACCCCCACCACTCCCGGACGGTTTAACAAACCATTTGTATTATAAATTATGCCTAGCATAAATGGTAATTCCAATTTTTCAAATTATAATTACAAATGTGAGATAACCTGATATATGGTTACGCCGACAATGTTGTCAGGGAAGAGGTTGCTGAAATGAATAGAAAACGGACGTTGTTATTATGCAGTCTCTTGGTAAGTGGACAAAAAGATGGCGCGAAAAACAAATCCTTGAAAGGCATTTAAATAACAGCGTCACCTGTATGGCTCTCTTTTCAGAGTCAGTTAATATGGCAAATGACCTAAAAGGCTTTCGCATCGCCAATACAACTGCCAAAGTCCCAGAAATATCACCTAATTTAGATACTTTTTAACAGTCAAAAAGCTAGTGGGTAAAGCTCATCGAAGAAAACTGTGAATGGTTACTGTCTTTGGGACAAATATGATCCAAATATACTATTGTGGCCGACCGCAAGCATTGCTAGGTCCAGCGCCCGTACTCACGGCTCATTGTAGCCGACGCAACAAGGCCATCCATGTCCTTGTTCAAGGCTCACTGCCCCCAAGGTCATACAACGCCGCAACGAGTGCTTTCCGACTCCTGACCTGCAGAAAGTCGACCGACTTCCGACATTTCGACCGTCGTAGTCCGACGATGTCCGCCGTATGCTCCATGGTAAGGTGGGAGCAGATGGTGATATGCGCGTGATTTAGTTTAAAGTGATAGAAGACTTGCGCTGCATCTACGGCACTCTCTCCTCCTCCCCACCCTTGAGCCCGGTGGTAAAGACAGAGTCAAGAAGACCGGCGGCGGGAAGAGGACGCAGGTGGCTGGCGCGGCTGGGTCCCCATAAGCTAAGCCGCTAAGGCGTGCCACCACACCTCTATATGTTCGGCATTTGCTATGGGAGCGCAGCCCGAATAACGCCTGCCGTGCCCTACCGTGGCTGTGTTGGTCCACACGCATCTACCTCGTGCCTGTTTAGGGCGGCACCGACCGACTTCCACTAGCACATACACCCACCTGCAGTCGTGGGTGCAAAGTGCCGCTTGAACACCCCTTCCCTCGGCCGACACAGCATTCGCCACACACACGACACCACGCGGGTAATGCAACGCGCATCCCGATTGGACAACACTTAAAGTTGCTCCAAGGACCTATGTAACCAGCTGCCACAATGGTGTCTCGTGCTATCTCCAAGCATGGCCGGAAACACCAGCCCTGGTTTCGCCAGTGGCCACTGCCGCCTGCAGCTCAGGGTTCTTGCACAATAAAATCCCTCAGTCTGGTGCCTTTGCCCACAGCCCGGTATTTGGCCTGAGAGTTGTAGTCCTCTGAGCACACGCACTGCTTGGACGCTACACACACAGCACTTTCGGCATTTCTTAAAAATCGTTACGGTGAAGGCTTTCAACTAGTACATTTTCAAAAACCTATCATCTTTAAGCTAATCCAAAGCATTGGTACATCTTTACCGCGTTACGGAATATCCCAGTACTGCGTATTTCAAGAGTCTTTTCATCCATAGCGTGATTTAATCTATCTCAAATGAACTGTTCCTGTGTCTCTCTTCTCCCACATACATGTACGAGTCGGTCCAAAAATTCAAAGCAATCCAGTACTGGCAGTTACAAGGAGCTATATTTTAAACACCAATTCGTCCGGTATGTGATACCCCGAAGTGGATACTGTGAACGTTCTCATACAGCTACCTTGAAATTGTTCCGATAAGAGGCAAATGACAAGCTTAGTTTACACTTTCCTTGTTCCTGGCTGTTGTCTGGTGTTCCAACCTGTCGTTGAAGACGTATGTGGTAGCATGACTGGGGTGTGGTGGCACGACTAAGTGTGGGTTCCTGAAGCGCCAGCTATCTTTGCCCTCTCCTGCCTCTGGTCTTCTTAACTTGGTCTCGGAATGGGACCGAGGTGAGAGAAGCGGAAGAGAATGCGAAAGATATTGGGCAAGTCCTTATCATTATGAACTAATTCACGTACAAGTCACTGTCCTTGCTCTCACACTATTCTGGGGAACATGGGTGGACCTCGTCGGGGAGCGACGGTCAGAAATGTAGGTAGTATGTCTGACACCCGTGAGGAACTATTTTCGGTCAACCAAGAGCAGGTGGACCGACGATCAGAGGGTTAGGCCTCAAGCCTAATGACCAAAGTACTGGGGTTAGAATCTCAGATCATGCAGACATAGTGTTTGGATATGGCTAAGCGACGTCGTCCATGACCAGAAATGGCCATCACAGTCTCCTCCATCTTTGCCAGTATGCCTTCTCTGCAAGCAGACTCCTTTCTGAATGCTAACCTAGGTTTGTGCCAACCTCTACGAGGCATAAAAGACAAATAAATCCTGTTCCATCAACTGCAGATAGTTGTACAGTGAGATAGAAAAATCCGTTGGGAAGGCATGTTTCCTCAAAGAAAGGGACCCTTACTAAAAACATGTCTAGAAAAACATCTGACACTGTAGACCGGTCCCTGTTAGGCGCTGTCTCCGGATGATGATGGCGGTGGTGTAACCAGCTGTCTGCTGCCCTAGGATATTAAAAAGAAAGTAGCTTTTTAAAGTATTCCTCAAACTTAATTACGCAAAAATATTTTGTCAGCGCGGACTGGGAACCATAGGACCCGGGGATAAAGGTCATACTTCTAGGGACCATTCCATTCATTTTGGAAAAAGATTCATCTGCGTGCCAAATTAACGTGACGTTATTGCCGATAGCGAAGTCAGGCGCAATATTTCCGGTCGACCGGCGTGCATAACCGCAGCACAATAAACGGTCGTGATATAAGTGAGTGCACGAAGAGGCACTCCCATCTCGCTCCTCACTCCGATTGAACGCACTCCGAAATACGGACAGGTTAGGTAGATGCGTCGGCGTCTCAAATTACTGACTGCTCTTATGTGAATAACCGAGGCCTTTTTCATTTTATCTCTGTGGTCGGCGAGACATGCGGAAACTAATTATTTTTAGCAAGTCGGTTGGGAGGGGCATAGAAAAAGCCTCCTATTCATGCTGAAAGCCATTGAGTTCTCTGCCCTTATTTCATGCCGTCTTTGATGGAGGTGGGGTTGAGACGAATCTGAAATATCAATCGAGTAAATTTTTCCGTTCGGGCTGCTGAGTCACCTCAGCTCAGAAATCGAGCTCTAGTCGCATGGGCAATTAGGTTACCGTTTTGCTTAAACTTATATTGTTGTGTTGTGTACATTCCTTGCCATGCTACCTCTTCTACTTAAGTCGGTAGACAAACGTCTCCTTTTATCACAATTGCACAGACAGGACTGCATGTTTTTGTTCAAAGTCTCAAAGGAAACGTACCTGGCTTAATAATTGACGCACAGGTTGTGCCGATGGCAGCTCAAGAAGATTTTATTAGTACACAAGACACTCAATAATGCTGATACGCCCGTTTTTCTTCGGCTCCAGAGCAGCAATCACTGAGTCAAGAAGGATAGAATTACTGAGGCTTTTTCAAAAGGAACACATTTTAGGCTTCGAGTGGTGAGGCTTGAACAAATTAGCTGTTCAATGAAATTTAGTTCTGGAAGCAGACACAAACAGGGATAAATTCTAAGTACACATAGGTACAGCCAATTTGAGCTTTCAGAGTCTTAAAGCCGCCCATCCACCAGGTCTAAAGCCTTCACTGGCTTCACATAATTTGCAGTTCTTTCTAGACGCAAATCAGTACTTTCTCGAAAGCCTCAAGGGCAATTCGATTCATATTTCCTATATTTTGAGGGCAAGGAGAAAAATTCGTTCCGTTTCCAAAAAGTAAATCCTGGGTCCCGTTTGAAAATACCATCAGCTCAGCCATCTAGTTGGTCGGTCAGGAGCATTCACTTGCATCGACCTCCCTCTCAGCAGCGCCAAAATCATTGACCTAACTTCCGTCTTTCAATAGAGCGTTGGCCTTAACAGAAGTTCGTTTGTAGAAATTGCTTTTTTCAGTCGTCTTCTTGGCAAAGTCATATCACAGTTCTTTGTCCTCGGGATAGGAAGAGGGGAACGATCGGGAAAATTCACCGATCAATGCTCGTTCAAACATATCCTTATTGTTTTAATGTGAGAGGACGATGTGATAAACAGAGTTAAAGAGCTGCAATTTCGATCGTATTCCAGGGAAGTTGACTGGCACATAGTACGTCAAGGGATTCAAACGAGTGGTGCTGAAATGTTAATTATCTTAACGACCAATTAACAATAGACTAATCTCAGCCACGTTGAGATGCTGGTTTCTGAATATACATCTTCCTGACCCTATAAAAAGTCCCTCTTAACAAAATATCCAACAGTTATTAGTGTGGATATTTCCATGGAATTGAGGAGCCATTAAAAGTTGGAAAATAATGTATGTGAATAGTAGGGGGGTTTTCAGAGTTCGCGTTGCGGGAAATGCATGCACCACCGTGCCTTGAGCCTCACTATTGATCCCCGTCAGCAGCCACTCGGGCAGACGTTTAGAGGCTGCAAAACCTCCGGCCGGGTATGGCTGGCTGATGACGACTAATAAGCCAGAAACGGTAATCCTAGTCTTCGTTGTATTTGTCAATAATGTGGAAAACATATGGAAAAACATTCTTCCTTGCACTTGTTCACAGAACCCCATACCTCTTTGTGTTTTCTGCTCAAAGGGTTTATTTCGCAAAAAAATGTACTTAGGCAATGTTTAAGACTGTGGAAGCCTATTCAAATAAAATCGGGTCGTTCTGTTTAAAAATTCTTCTTAAAAAGTATACATTGTGCTTCATAACTATTTTATGGGCCCCGTAAAGCCTCGCATTATTAGCATTTAAGAATGTAATGTGCTAATATCGGTGTAATGGCAGGTCGCATTCCAACTTATTGG
Source organism: Schistocephalus solidus (assembly GCA_017591395.1). Classification (NCBI taxonomy): domain Eukaryota; kingdom Metazoa; phylum Platyhelminthes; class Cestoda; order Diphyllobothriidea; family Diphyllobothriidae; genus Schistocephalus; species Schistocephalus solidus. Next base: position 41,009 of record WEDG01011173.1, read on the forward strand.
GAAGTGAGAAATGTTTTAAAGCTCAAAGATATCATTACTTTGAGCAAGAAGAAGATGTTATCTAATGCAAAATGAGCACAAGAAGAGATGTTTTTGGTTTGCTTCCTCTAAATTTTACTTGGATTTTTAAGACAAAAAATCAATAGAAAGTTCATCATACTTAAGTCCCTTTGACGCATGACATTGTAGAAGACGACCTTAAGGAAGTGCATTCAAAATTAGGAATTGCAACATGACGGAAACATCTTTTTAATGAGCTGCAGGATAATCAGTACTATAACACCATCTAAGTAATCCTTTCTAATCGAAATCACATTTAAGAACTTCAGTTCAGATTTCATGAGCTATTTGACGGGGGAAAGTGCACAGTTCCCATCCTCCGTCTCACACAACTGGTCAACAGGACTTAAACGTTACAAAAGTTTTTCGCTTTATCCTGCCCTCTCATCCGTAAGACTGCAATGTTACCAACTCATTTCCACACCTCCCCCCGCTTACAAATGCCCTTTGGTCTGTAAGACTGAAATAAAGCCACCTCCTTCCCCCTCCCACCCCCATCTAAATGCATGCTTACTTTCGTTAGAAAGACGTCTGCAGTTGGTTATCGGTCTTGAAAATGATACCCTAAATAGTATTCATTCCCTCTGACTCACGTTAGGTTGTGGTAACTTCAGACGACAACATAACTCAGTCATAATTACATTGAATTACTGATGGGAGTTTCTGCCATCACAAGACACGGTGTGGTGGTGATATTTAAGCCTTACCGTTCCGTTTTATGTGCCTTCACTTAATTACAGATTTCAACTAAAATCGCACTGGTTCACCTTGGCAGAAAAGTATTTTCCAACGATCATCTAACATTGGTTTACCCCGTTTCGATCCCAACGCATGAAGTGCAAGTTTAAGATAAATCACGCCAGTAAAACGTGAACACCTGCTAATTATATGTTGGAGTGTGCAACAATGTTATTGCATAGCGTTTTCTTTTCAAGTGAATGCCAACTTATTTTGACTGCAACAGGTCTTCTGTGGTAGAGACTTTAGGTCGATTTAAAAGGGAGGGAAAGAGTCAATATCATATTGAGCTCGATGCGCACACGTCCCATAACTTGCCCGGTGAGGACCCCTACCGCAGTTAATAGCCCTGACTACAACTACCCAACAAAGCGCAGCTAGTGGTCGTGAGCATTAGGAACTCCAGATGCTCCAAGATCAAAGAATGCGGGTTTAAATTACAAGTCATCCAGACGTGGATATGCCTGGCCAATGACGGTGGAAAGGGCCATTCCGGTCTCCCTTGTCTTTGTGGTACCCGAGTAACAATTAGAACTGGACCTGAATAGGACAAGACTTCACACCTTTTTTGAAATAATTTTACGTCATTATTTTCCTGTGATTCGTTTTCCCCCGCCCCCCAACCAGAACTGTTGTTGGATAATCTCTTTTTAAACATTTACCCTAGTACTTGAAGCCATATTTACTGGGGATATGATGCGTAGGTCAAATATAAACGTGCTATCTCGAGAGCTTTCTGAGCACTGGATTTAAAACGTGAAAGCTCTTGCCTCCTTTTGCTCTGGCTACGGATGTCAGACAAGATGTTTGCCTTCTGACAGGTTATCAGAATCTGCTTCTTAAGAAAGAGAAAGAGGGAGGGAGAGAGCCAAGGAGAGAGGAGACAAAGGAAAGGAAAGACGAGAGGAAAGATGGAGGAAAATGAGAGAGAAAAGAGGAAAGAATGAAAATGAGAAAGAGGACAGGAAAATGAAAAGAGAGGAATGGAGGAAATGAGGAGGAGGAAATGGATATGAGAAAATAGAAAGAGGAAAATGGAGGAAGGATGGAGGAGGAAAGGAGAGGATAGTGGAGGAAATGGAAATGGAGGAAAGGAGAGGAAAGAAATGGAAAATGGAGAAGGAGGAAAAGAGGAGGATGGAATGAGGAAAGAAGGAGGAGAGATAGAGGAGATGAGAAAGGAATGGAGGAAAGAGATGGAGGAAATGGAGAATGGACAGGAAAGGAGGAAAGGAAAGAGGAAGGAAAAGGAAAAGGAAATGAAAGAGGAAAGAGAATGAAAGGAGATGGAAATGGAGAGAGAAAAGAGAGGAAAGAGGAAAGGAGGAAAGAGAAAGAAAGAAAATATGAAAAGTGGAGGAAAGGAAAGGAAGGAAAGAAGAGGAGAGAGAAAAGAGGAAGGATAGAAAATGAGAGAACGGAAGAGAAAGGAGATAGAGAAAATGAGAGGATAGAGAGAGAGAGAGAGAGAGATGGAAAGGAGGAAATGGAGGAGAGGAAGAATGGAAATGAGAGGAAAGGAGGAGGAAATAAAAGAGGAAATGGAGGAAGGAAGAGAGGAAGGAATGAAGATGGAGGAAAGAGAGGAGAGAGGAAAGAGAAAGAGGAAAGAAAATGAAAGGAGAGAGAGGAAAGGAGGAAAAGAGGAAAGTAAAAGAGAGAAATGGAATGGAAAGAGGAGAATGAGAGGAAATAGAAATGGAAGGAAAGGAGATAGAGAGAGGAAAAGAGGAAAGGAAATGAGAGGAGGAAAATGAGGAAAGGAAAAGGAAAGGAAGGGATGGAATGGAAGGAAGGAAAATGGAGGATAATGGAATGGAGAGGAAGGAAGGAATAGAAAGGAAAGAGGAAAGAAAGGAGGAAAGAAAGAGAAAGATAAAGAGGAAAAGAAAGGAAAGGAGAGAAAAGAGGAAAGAAAAGAAAAGGAGATAAAGAAAGAGGAAGGAAAGAAGGAGGAAGAGGAAAGGAAAAGAGAGAAAAAAAAGAGAAAGAGAAAAGGAAAATGGAGGAGGAAAAGAAAAGAGGAAAAGAAAGAGGAGGAAAAGAAACAAATGGAAAGAAAAGGAAAGGAGGAAAGAAAGAGGAAGGAGGAGGAGGAAGAGAAAGATAAAAGGAAATGAGGAAAGGAAGAGAGAAAATAGAGAAGAGGAAAAGAAAAGAAAGATGAATGGAGGAAAAAGAAAGGAGAGGAAGGAGGAAATAAAAGAAGGAGGAAAGGAGGAAATGGAAGAAATGGAAAGAGAAGAAAAGGATGAAAGAAAATGAGGAAGAGAGGAAAGGAAAAGGAGGATAGAGAAAAGGAAATAGAAAAGAGGAAGAAATAGAAAAGAGAAAAAAAGGAGGAAAGAAAAGAGGAAAGGAAAAGAGGAAATAAAAATAGGAAAAGGAGGAAAGAGATAAAAGAGAGAAATGGAGGAAGGAAATAAGGAAGGAAGGAAGGAAATGGAAGGAAGAGGAAGGAATGGAGGAAGGAAAAAAGGAAAGGAGTGGGATGGAGGAGGAATGGAGAGATGGAGGAATGGAAAGAGGAAATGAAATGAGGAATGGACAAGGAATGGAGGGGGGAGGAAATGGAAGGAAAGAGGAATGGAAAAGATATAATAAAAATGAGAGATTGAAAGGGAGAGACAGAGAGGAAATGAGAGAAATATAGATAGATAAAGGGAGAGAGATAGAGAGAGAGAGAGAGAAGAGAGAGAAATATAGAGAGGAAGGGAGAGAGGGTGAGAGAGAGAGAGAGAGAGAGAGAGAGAGAGGAGAGAGGAGAGAGAAAGGAGAGAGGAAGAGAGATGAAGGAAAAAGCAAAGATTATGATAGAAAATGAGAGAGTGAAAGGAGAGATAGAGGGAGAGGAAGAAACTAGAGAGATGAAAAGGACAGAGACAGAGAGAGTGGAGGGTGAGAGATATAGAGAGAAAGGAGAGAGGGTGAGAGAGATCTATACAGAGAGAAAGCGAGAGAGAAAAGAGAGAAAAGAGAGAGAAAAAGAATGATAGAAAAAGGAGAGATATAGAGGAAGAAAAAGAGGGAAGGAGAGAGGGAAAGAGAGAAAGGGAGAGAGTGAGAGAAAGAGAGAGAGAAAAAGACAGAAAATATAGGAGAGAGAGGAAGGAGAGAGAGAGGGAGAGAGAAATAGAGAGAGCAAAGAGAGAGAGGAGAGAGAAGGAGAGAGAGAGAGGGAGAGAGAGAGAGACAAAAAGAGAAAGAGAAAATTGAGAGAGATAGGAAGAGGAGATCACTAGAGAGAATGGAAAACAGGCAGATAGAGAGAGGAGAGGAAAGAGCTTTCACTCGTAGCACCATTACCAGGCTCAGATTCCCAGGTCCTGACGGACAATTATTCAAGCCCATTTATTCTCTTCGTAGTATGGGTGCCGAGGTGCAAAAGCACTATAGTCTAGCCTTCTGGATCCCAGACAGGAAAATAACGTTTTAATTCTAACGGAGATCTCCATTAAAACGTCCGCGTATTCTGCTTTTTATTGCAGGAAATCATGACAGCACTACACTTTAAAGGATTTAACTTCTGCCATGAATGCTATTTGCCACCCTCAACTTTTATGCGAGGACCCATAGCGCCAGCACTCACGCCAGGCCAGCAAACGTGTCTGTGTAGGTCCTGCAATCGCAGGTCTTCATTGAAGCTCTATAGAATCCAGTCTCTCTCCGCGGCCGAGTGAGATCGTCAGTGAAGATATAATCATTGCGTTTAAAGCGGATAAATAAATTCTCTCCAAAATATTTGCGCATCCATAAAAAGATTTCTCGACTTTGATGCAACCATCAGAATTTCCGCATTACACGGGCCACTATTTCCTGGGTAACGTGGCTGAGTTGAAGATTTAGTTGCTCGCAAACGGGTACCGTAAGGATTTTTGTGCTCCGATGCTTCGAAGAGGCACTGACTCAAAGGAAAAGAAAGCGGTTAAGTTCTCAATTACAGGCGCTCCAAATACAAATACATGGCAAACCCTTTCCTTACATTAAGAATGTAATTCGAACTCGTCTGAAAGACACTTAAAGAGGCATCAAATGCATGTGGAGGTACAAAACCAACGACTACTTTCCGTACACAGCTTAGCCACCCCTAAGGATAAGATCAACTGTTTTGGATAAGAAAGAAGTCGTCTAAAAGATCCCGTGGAGCATGTGATGTCATGTATTGCGGTAAGACAGGAAAAATCCGCCTACACGCATCCACGAACATCAGTTGGCAGTAATAAGTCACTTGTCCCAATTAGCTTTGCATATTTTAGATACCGGGCACACCTTCGCTTGGGATAAAAACTCGGATTTTCGCCGCGTGTCCGTTCAAGAAAGACCGAGAGTTACTCGAGGCGATTGACTGAGATGAAACGTGCATCAACAGGCATATCGAGTTGAATGCGGCGTGCAGAAACCTTCAAGGAAACGCTGAAGAAGCGAGAGTCAATCAGAAATATTATGTAATAAAACTCATTTTTCCCACGGAATGTATTCAAATTCAAATTACATTCTTGGGATGACTTCTTTCCAACCAACAAAGCAACGAGTTCGTGGTTCACTGGTAGAGCGTGTCTGACTCAAATGCCAAAGGTTGTGGTTCGAACTCAGGTGTTCCACACTTGGGATTGGGTATGATCATTGATGACGGCTAGTAAAGCCAGAAATGGCCATTCCGGTCTCCCTTTGTCTGGTCGGTTCCACACTATCAACATATGCGACACGTCGCTATGCGACTGCCTGTGATTACTCTAGTCTGAGTTCCAGGGCACATCGGAACATAAATGTTCCTTAAGCAGATCGGTGAGCCACACACTATCATCATATTCCCGATCGCAACCAACAGCAACGAGCCCGTGGCTCAAATGGTAGAGCGTTCGACTCAAATGCCAAAGGTTGCGGGTTCGAATCCCAGGTGTGTCACACTTGGGATTGGGTATGACTTGCTGATGACGGCTTATAAGCCAGAAAATGGCCATTCCGTTCTCCTCTTGTCTTGTCGGTTCCACACTATCATATCTATATATATATATATATATATATATATATATATATATATATGTATGTGTATATATATATAGGGTTTTCAGGTGTGCTCGCGATTGGTTACAAATTCCCACTCGTCCACTCTGCCTTGGGTGCTCATACTGAGCTCTCACAGCAGCCACAGGCTAGTTTTGAGGGTGGAAGAACATCACGACACAAACAAGGGAGACCGGAATGGCCATTTCTGGCTGATTAGCTGTTATCAACCAGCCATACCCAACAAGGTTACGCGAATGTGACACGCAGAGCTGGTGAACCTGGATCGGTTGACTGATGACGGACAGAAATGGCCACATGGTCTTCTTCATCTTTTGGCAGAATCTCCTTCACGCATAGAGTCTCCTCTGGCTAAGGTCTCTGTGCTTTCTTTCTCGAATCTATATATGCGTTGCCACTGTATAGCCCAAATCTCACTGGAGCAACGTACCGGGTTCCGTCGCCCATAACTTGATCAGTCCTGGCGAACTTCCATCTTCTGAGTACTCCACAATGGATGCCACTTTTAGCCGATTTTTAGAAAACCTTGTAAATCTGACTTTTTATGAATTCAATGTTTTTACTTTCGCTGCTTTTTCTTCGACCTATATAAACGAAAGATTATCTGTTTTTATAGAGATCCCTTTAAAGTATACATTCCAACACGAGTCTGTCAGCTTGTGTTTTATGTGACATCCGCGAGAAGCCAATAGTAAAGACCGTTGCATGTGAGTGAACAAAATAAGACAAATAAACGAAACCCAGTAGAGATGTTGGACGCGATCAAGGAAGGATGGTCATTTGAAGGAGTCGTAGGTATATCTCGCCAGGCATTGCTGAAAAATTGTGCAAAAATTAGAATGTGAAATTTTTCCAAAATCACCCGCTTACATCCTATTAGTCCTGAATTGGACTTTCCCCACGTAGTCTTATTCCACATTATGCATGCTGAATTACAAGTTAAGCATGTTCCTTTATGTCGTCGTTTACCGATGATAGTTTCCGGTCACATGATCTAAAGGTAAACTCATATTCTGCAATAATCTTCTGTCTACTGGATAGTGAGGGCTTTGGAGTAAACACTTAATCCGGTTAAACACCCGAAGAGGGCTGCGCAATAGACGACCCTCACAAATTTCGAACGATGTGGGGGTTCTTATGATGCCACTACTTTTTCGGTACACGTTTTGGTCTCATTTGTTTGTTTGATGCGTAAATTGCCGTTAACAGTGTCGAAAAATGTGTTGGCTCAGTGTCCACCGGCGTTGCCGGTATAGCGCTTTAGGGATTCATCCTAAAGTGATAACTTTTAGAAAGAAATAGAGGAGATAACTGACCCCCATAGTGTGGATTCTTTTTTTCTCCAGGGATTATCGGTAACCGCGAGGTGTATAGAAAGCAACTGAGAATCACGCACATAATTACGCTTACGGGTTTCTGGTCGGTTTGGTTGACCAGAAACTGAATACGACAATTCACTGAAGCCTCACCTTACACTTAATCACGAAATCCGACAAGCGCTAGCGAAAAGACCGTTAGTCTTAGGGAACGGAAAACCTCTTGACCGAGAAGTCGCCAGCTAGTATGCTGATGAGTGCTTTGTTTTGAAACTGCTGGAACGATGGAAAGTGGCTTTTCGGAATCCCCAACTTATCGTTTGTTCTGGCGGCAATTTTGTATGTGTAAGTTTCCTCAGCTCAGACGGCGCAAAGAACGTTTAAGTCTAGACACCCAGGTGCAGGGTGTTATTAGAAGGGGGATACCTTTGCGAAGATACCGCTCACGCTGACAAAGACGAACGCACGAGTCAGAGGACCAGTAGGCCCCGTGCTAGCATCTCAGGGGCCTAAAGTACGACTTCGTCTGCAGTAGTCACCGCAGCAAAGTAATCACAGACCACCAAGCGGCAAGACTTAGTGTGGTTGCTTTTCGATACTGAATAATGTAGAAAAACATATCAATTTAATTCTTGCGTCATGGGAAACTGTTAACTTGACGGAATCGCCTTCAGGCCTTATCAGTTTATTTGGTAGTGGGAATTCAATGCAGAGCCTTTACAAGGAGGCGATTAAGAGTTAATTTCCTTAAGAGGGATCTTAGCACTTTGGGGTTCATCTAAATTAAGTGCCGGAAAGTATGCTATGTCTCTCTCCGAAAAATCACAGCGTCTCTATGTTTCTATAAATAAGATGAAGTTACACTATCATGACGTTTCCATAGTTGTGGTAGATTGTTTCTTTTCAAGTTTTTTTTTTCTTTCCTACGTAAAGAGATCCTAACCTCCAAGAGTCGATCTATTAGACGGCCGACACGGCAGCATATTCTGGTTGTATAACCTACCATATCAAAGACTACAAAATACTAAATGAAAGTTCTGAATATAGCTCTAACTTGGCAATTTTTTTTGAAAATGCCATGTTTACTTATCAGTGCATTAACGTTTCAGACGACGTAACTATAGTAAAAAGAAAAGTGGGAATAAAATAAGTGCAGGAATATGTTTTAACAACTCAAATAAGCGTAAAATGAACATGAAATTTTCAGTGAGAAAATGTAAGGTACTTCTGGAAAATTTTAAAGCTAGTTTAGATCTGGAGCAAGTGAATGCAACTGGAAGAAATGCCAACGTTTACTGGCAAATCCTCAAATATACTGTGATTGGCTGTTTTAATTCTTGCAGGAAGTCCGCCCGAAATGATACCTGTCGTTGGGAGAGGAAAGTTATGGGGAACATTGGAAAAATCTAATAAAACCGACGAGGCCAGATTTCCAGAGCGTTGTAAGTGGATATGTACCCGCCAGAGAATGCGATGGCAATCCAGCACAGAAGCATGGACACCACGGCTCACATAGTTATGGTCTATGCGCCTTGGGATAGTGTCAGGGTAGCAATGTTAGGGTCCGAGAGTTCGACCGTCGATTTCGATGAGTGTCCAACGTGTTATTTACAGAAATTGGGGTGAAGGTACGGTGACTCTGTACAGCGATTAGTTTTAAGTGATATTCGACTATGCCACACCTACCGCTCTCTCTCTCTTCTCTCACCCGTCTGTGTCCGGTGTCAAGACGGAGTCAAGAAGACCGGAGGCGGGGTCGGGCGCAAGAAAAACGTTAGGCACTTCTGCACGCACAAGTGAGATGCACTGCCGTTGATCCCTATCATCGAATACGAAGTAGAGGCAGGTTCAACACTACTTGATGCGGAATGGCCAACTTATCGGTGACTTTAACTGTCTGGTGCGATCATAAAACCATCACTCACTGGGAAAATAGCGTTGATCCGAATGCAGGTAGGCACAACCGGGAAATCAAGAGGACTAACTTAGACATCATGATTGAGATTTTGACGAACAATCGCAGAGTTCCACAGCATTTATTTCAAGGGCATTTGGATGAACATTTCTGATGTGTTCTAGGAAATTAAGACCACGTCATAGCAATCCTACGCGATATTAAAGAATTAAGTGTTGTCGCATTACTGTTCTTTAATTTGGAGCTAATTTTGAAATGCAGACGACATATTTAAGATTTAATTTGGATTTTGACGAGTGCCTAGTAGGGTAGCAGTCACGCTAGAGTAGCCCCAACATTCCTTTAGAATTGAGAAAACCGACGCTTTAGCCGGTTTGAAACTTGCTAATGGGCTCGTAGGCATACTTATGAAATGATGCTTAACAGGACTTCTAACAGTCTGAACGTCGCAAAAGAGTACTTTTGTCACTGGTGAAACGCTGTGAGTGAGCTAAACCCGTCACTGCCAGGGTACAGATGTCACATGCATGGCGCAGAGGAATGGTAGAACGATCCTGATCTCGAGCTCGAAGTCATAAACACTTGACATTTAGAAGCAGGCTTCTTGAGGCATGAAAATCTGCAACAGCATCAAATCAAAGATCGTAATTTATTTTTTGGTCCCAAAACAGACTTCAGGCCAGTTACAATAGCCCAATTGCGACAGTAGCAGCTGATTACTCAGTTTAACTTCATGGTATGACACACAGCTATTAGATTGAAGATAAAGAAACAAAATGAATCGAGTACATAATCTCCCACCACTCGCATAGATCGCCGCTTCGGGGCTGGTTGTAACCACAATCTCTTCAAGAAGGTAATTTTACTTTGATTTGAAATTCAAATAATTAATTCATGGAAAATTGGATAAATTTTGGATCTATACCAATGAATTAACGCAAGTAAGTCTATTCGAAAGGTAAAAGCACTTACAAATCCAAGTGAGGGCGACGGCGGATGGTTTAGTGGCTCTGATACCGAAAGCGATAGCAAAACCCACACAAACCCCTGCGAGGGTAGCCAACGTGAAGTAATTGTCCTTCAGGCATCCCAGGCATTTGTTTCCTTTCTTTGCAGGGGCTTCATCTGCCGCGAGGTCCTCAGAGAGGTGGGACGAGGCAAAAACCGAAGCGTCCACTGCCATGTTCAGCTGGTTTTCTGCGGATGTTTCGATCGCCCGTCTTTTATGCAGGTCAGTGCGTTGTCTACAGCCGGGGCGACACAGCCAGTCAGATTGTGACAAAAGCACTCGAGCTTCATTGGTTGAGCGCCCACGTTAACATTCAAGGTCATAACTGCGTGGTGAGATTGAAGCCAACGGCCTGATCACAGAGACCTTCGTGCATCTATCAGAGAAAAATACGAGTCTAAAAGAGGGCTAGAGAGAGAGAGAGAGGGAGATGTGCTAAGTAGTATACTTTCCCCTTTTCCCGAGATGATAATGTGGGTCCGACGTGACAGTGTTATTTACGAGAGAAGCCTCATGTTTCGTCATTCAAGTGTTCAAATGAAAACCAAGTATCGATCGATAGACCAGCTAAGACGGGGCCCTTAATATCCCAGCGCATCTTACCTTGCAATGGGTGCTGGACGAGGCCCTTGGATAGCCTGTTATTATTTTAACTGGTTACTTCTTAAAGCTACCAGTCGATTATCCTATCGCGGTTTTCCGCAAAACTCCTTTCGGCACGAAGTTACAGGGTCAGAAATAACTCGCCAGAGTGATGCTTGTGGAAATAGCTCATTGACTGCAGACCAGTTCCTGGTGTGACGTATTATCTAGAGACAGAATGCCACTAAAAATGCCGAAAATGGATTATTTTTAAAACTGTTCACTTGCGAAAACTTCCCACATATAAAAGCACAGCGGGATTTGGGTTAAAACCCCATTTAGGGAAATGCTGGCTGGCTGTCCTGGAAGACTGGTTGATTTATTTTTCTTCCGAACTCATTTTGCTTCGTCTGACAATCGGAATAACAATCTCAATAACCTTGGGGTGTTTCAAGGTTAAGTTTTATACCCTCATGTATTTGTTATCCATACTGACGTCCTGAGATCGCCGAACAACAGCCGATATGTTAGTATGCTGACGACATGGTTGTTGGTAACACAAAAAATGAGCCCCAGATCCAGCTTACGAAGGAAGTTTTAGATTATCTCTGTGCATCGTCTCCTTCAGTTCAGTGGTGCTTCGACTGCAAACAGCTCCCATCCCTGCCTCTGTCATTTTATCTCGATGAGATATCATCTTTCCGGTGCCTGTCATCAATCCTTCACTCACCCTTTGTGTTTAAATCCTTCTAGTAAAAGTCTTAAAGTTATTATCTATAGTTCCTCACATACCTCTGGTGGTTTAAAAATGCCAGCATTATCCATCTCATTCTTTATTTTTCTACTGTGCTTTTTCGGGATTTACAAATATATGTTTATTTGGCAGGAACATAACATGTAACCCAACTCAGGAACACATTTTTAGGTCAGTGTGTGTTACGGGACCGGTAGTAATAGGATTGCTATGGATGCGGCTAAATGAAGCAAAGACGAGTGCCAAACTAATCCTAACCCTATTCATTGTTTTCGTTAGGGTGAGCATTCGTTGCCGGGTTAGTAGGGTCGCCCAATAGTTTGTTGCCCCGATAAGTGGGCGGATTGTGAGATCCTATGGCTTTACCTCACGTTGATTAAGATGCGCGATATCATTCCTAGCTGACATGACCCACATTTATTAGGACAAGTGACGAGCGTAGGAATGAGGCCCGCTCTGCGTGGTCTTTCATTATCAAAGTAAAACGGATGCGTTTCGAAACTACCGTGGCGTCACCGCCTGGAAAGTTGGCATTTGACCCGATCATTCGGTCCTGGTACCCCCAACGAAATATTGTGTGACCCCACTAACCCGGCAACGAATGCTAGCCCTAGCGAGCACAGTGGATGGAGGTAGAGTTACGTTGGCATGTTGTCCGGTCGCATATTACGTTCTTGCCGTTCATTTTAAAATGCGTACTTTTGAACGCTTTTCTGTTATCGGTGTTTCGAATGTCTCCTTAGCAAGTATCCTAGTTCAACGACATCTTACAACAACACAGCAACGTGTTCATCGAATCCTGCAGATGTTATTCATCCGCTTCACTGTAAATTAACTGCTGCGAGCTCTTTCCACCCCACGCGCCATTGCTTCCGGAATACATCCCGCAGCACATCGGTACATCAACCATCCGTAATATCACTTTGCCAAGAATTTGGTGTACGAAAATGCAGAAATCCCGAAACTGAGACTTGACTTGTCTGGCTACTAGTCGTACGGTGTTAAGCAAATAAATTTACTCTCTGGTCTTTTATTTATGTGTCTTGGCCACGGTGAATGCAGAAACTACCGGTCAAACGGTTCGGAATGGTAATTGCAAAAGAGCGCTAGTTCTCCCCACCCCTCTCCGTCTTTTAAATAAAGGGAGTTTTATCTGGAGTTATCTGGAGACATGGGGAGTCTGCTAACGATAATGGTAAGAAATGCGATTAGTGGTGGTTTATGACGAAACATGGAGGTTTAGCCTTATACCAGGACAACGTACTGGGACTCCGAGTCCGAAAAGCGACTTCAATTATCCTTACTTTCGGAAGTGGTCGGCTTCAGCTAGCACCACTCTAGCCTGGTCCCATACACAGCCTAGAAATGTGCGTGCTTTCTCCCGCCTCATCCGAGTCGAACGTGATAACAGAAACCCATTTTAGCAGTCTTTTAGTCCCTCTGATTTATCAGTCAAAAATGCATTGAGGTTTTGTGTAGTTTGCGTGGGGCAGGAAGTCATTTGCCTGCCGAAAGATGGGACAACATAATGACATTAATTCTCTTCGTCAAACAACTACGCTGCCCCCCACACTGTCCACAAAACGAATTGTTGAACCCCCTGCACATTATAGCCGACGCACAACAGTGCCATCCATGTCCTTGTTCAAGGCTAACTGCCTCAAGGTCATACAAGGCCACAACGAGCGCTTTCCGACTCCCTGACCTGCAGACACTCGACCGACTTCCAATCGCACACGCACGTGCCCAGGTGCTGTTAAACACTCCCCTTCCCTCGGCCGATGTAGCATGAGCTGTAGCGTCCGGCCGGTTCGACGATACGGAAGGGATCAGATTATCGGGCCTTTGGGTAAGAATCTGCGATATACTCCTCAGTAGTAACACTTGGTGATGCGTCCTCTAAAGGGTTCATTATACGATGTGATATCGGCGGAAG
>WEDG01011174.1:0-21855 GCA_017591395.1 Schistocephalus solidus
TCATTGATGACGGCTAATAAGCCAGAAATGGTCATTCCGGTCTCCCCTTGTCTTTGTCGGTTCCACTTTATCAACATATGCTACACGTCATTATTTGACTGCCTGTGAGTACTCTAGTCTGAGTTCCAGGGCACAACGGTACATAAATGTTCCTTAAGCAGATCGGTGAGCAACACACTGTCATATATATATATATATCCTGCTAACAACTTAAGGGAGCCCCTGTGGATCATTCAGCTCTGGCATTTTTGGCTTAGATCACGATTTAAAATGTAACGGCTGCGATCCTACCATTAATGCACCTCATACTATTGGTTATATTTTGTTTATTTTAGTTTTTGCTTGTTATAAGAGCATAACGCGTAGCGCTGGTTAGTCAATTTAACTATAATTTACTGAAAATCTCCTTCAAAATTTTAAATGATATTGCTAGAAAATGCCCGTTTTTTAAGGTCCTCGTACAGCAAAGAGCTGCAAGGACCTATTGCACGTCATTTTAAAGTTAAAAAAATTATGCGGGTGTGATCTTGGTTTAAGAAAGCAACGGCCCTTTCGATCTAGTATTTATCTAGTCTATGAGACTAACACCTTATCTTTTTTCACCATTAGATATGCATCAGAGTTCTCAATAAGCATAGTGTTTGTACGCCCCTTTGAGTTTAAAATACAAAACTGCCTATAATAGGTGTTAAAACGAAGACTTACTGTGTTTTACTATTTCAAAGATACGAGAAATATCTCTCGGTACACGTATAACGTTTTTGTGAAAGATTTGTTATTCAAACTCCTTATGTAGTCATTGAGAGTTTATGATAGTTAGCTTCCTTATTATCACGCTCAACGGTGTAGTAAGATGTAGGCCTAGGAGAACATAATTGGCGAAAAGTTATTTTTAAGGCTTTCTTCTACAAATTTTGCTGCTTGTCTGCGCTTAGGTCCAACCCGTTAAAACATCCATTAACACAATTCCCGTTTACACGAGCCTCGGGTTAGAAGTGTCTAGGGAAGTTTGCATGACCTTCCGATTGTGGGATCTCAGTTAACTTAAAACTAAAAGTGATTGTCGAATAGACTGCCATTGTGCCTCGTCTGGCTAGGAGGTCAGAGCTACACTCGGTTGCAGCGTGTTAAACGAAGAATAATTAAACATCCGCGTTTGAAGGACCCCTGTCTTTCTCTTCCTCAATATACCCTCCCAACTCCGGCTCCGTGGTATCAAAGTATTTTGTGTCACCGTCTATGAAATTATGTTCCTGGTTTGTACCTGTTTATTCAAACGCTTTTTAAAGTGAACAAACGAGGTGCGTGCACTACAAATTGCTTATTCTAACTAGTGTTAACCGACGCGCGATCGAAGCCCCCAGCCTCTCTTACCTCTCCCAATTCCCCGCTTCCTGCTCCGCTGCATCAGGGTAGTTTGATGAGCCTCCAAGTTAGTCAACCATTTTGGATGGAATCATGTACTTTATCTGTTAATGCTTTTTCCCGATGCTTGATAAAGTGACTGAAACAGGGGCGTGCTCCACAATTCCTTTTCTATCATCAGCACATCAAACTGCGAAATTTGACATGATTATTTCTAAATGCAGCGAAAAACTATCAAGGCCAATACACAAACCTAAAAGTAGCATTGACCCACCTTGCTGCAGCAGCTTCGATGTTGGTCAGAACATGAACACATCATACACCCTGAGTAGCCGAACCCCAAGTTACAGTGCCATGCAGCAGCAGAAACATCGGCAAAACACCTTTCTGGGCTATAAGCTAGAACATTTTTTGGGAGAACGGTATGACATCTTTCCCTCATTGCCATATAAATTTAATAATACATGCAGTACTAATTTATGGTATAATGGGCATTACGTGGTTATCCCACAGAGCGTGATTTTCTTGGACCCAAATGTTCATTGAAATTAAGCGTCTGACCATAAAAAGTCATGTCCAGATCACATGAATCGATGACCTGCACATATTATTTGTAGAAATTCTTTCCCCTTTTATTCTCTGGTGTTCGTTTTACCAGAAAACGCAAGAGAACACTGCGTGAGCCACTAAGGAGCCGAAACGCTAGAAGCTGCTTAATTTAGCAGCAAAATCATTAGCAATACACGTGTTATGTATTTTAGCTTGTAAATTTGTCACGGTTATTGCACAGTTTTTGATTGATTCCACCCAAATTTTCATTGAACGAACAGGTATGACCCTATCACGTCATTTCAAAATCACGGGCTTAAAATCCTACACTGAATAAATTTAAAAATTTTATTAATCCAATCTTTCTCTTGAGTTTATATAAAAGAAACTTCATATTGGTTGATTGGCCTGAAGCAACTTTCATTTAAATTGGGGGTATATCCCTATCAAGTTTGCGTCCCAACCACAGACTCATTGTCGTGCACTTAATTATTGAAGAATGTATTTCCTTTATTATTATCTGGAGTCCATATATCAATAAACGCAAAGAGAACATGGGGGACCCACTGAGGAGGTGAACAATTGTTGATGCGTCATGCATCAGCAGAAACATCGGCAAAACACGTGTATGGAATTTAAGCCAGTAACTATGTCGAAAGTGCGTGACATCATCGTTTGCCATATGTATTTCATAAAACTTGTAGTACTACTCTTTTGAAGACTGAGCATTACGTCATTATTCCGCAGTGTTTGATTGTATTTGACCCAAATGTTCCTTTGATATTTCTGGACAGACGCTAACATCTCAGGTTCGGACCATCAGACCCAAATATCCTGCACTTAATAATTCAAAAATTTATTTCCGCAATTATACACAAGAAACCGAAAAGAGGACGCTGAGTGACACATTTACAATCATAACTCCTCGTTGCCGCGTCATGCAACAGAAGACGTATCGTACGAAACCCATGTCTAGGCTTTAACCTAGTATTAATGTCGGGAATTTGGGTAAAATATCTTTTTCGTATACATTTCACACTTCTTGTAGTTCTTATTGTTTTAACAATAGAAATTTTTGTGGTTATTCCACAGTTGTTGACTATCTTCGACACAAGTATTCATTGAAATGTCGAGTATGACTCAATATCCTACACTTAGTACATTCAGTTATTTATTTCCCTGATTATTCTCTGAAGTCCATATACCAGAAACCGCATCCTGGTAGATTGTCTTCAAACCATATATTCATTGAAATTTTGGGTATGACCCTATCAATTAATGTCCGGATCATCAGACTCAATGGTCTGCACTTAGTAATTTTTGGAATTTGTTTCCCCGATTATTCTACGTAGTCCATATCCCAGAAACCGCATAGTGGTTGTTTTTCTTCGGAAAAATATTCTTTGAACTTTCGGATATATCACTTGCAAGACATGTATGGATAAACAGACTCAGTGTCCTGCACTTATTAATTTTAGAATTTCTTTTCTTAATATTTTATCTGGAGTCTTTATACCAGAAACCATATAGAGAACGCTGGAAGAAGCAAAGAGGAGCAAAACGTCTCACTGTTGTGTCATGCAGAAGCAGGAAAATCGGCAAAATACACTTGTCTGGGCTTTTAGCTAGAACCTAGGTCGGGATTACGTAATACCATCTTTTTCAGATACATTTCATACGACTTATTAAACTGCTTGAATTGAAATGGGCATTTCATGGTTTTTCACAGTGATTGATTACATTCGAGCGAAATATTCATTGAAATGTCTGGTATGACACTATGGGGTCATATCCGGATAATCAGACTCTAATGTCCTGCACTTGCTTCATGTCATTGCTGTATACCTCTAATAAAATTTGTAGGACGTTTCATTTTAGAATAGGCATTACGTGGTTATTCCACAGTGGTTGGTTGTTTTCGATCCATATATTTAATGAAGTTTCGGGTCTGACCCAAACAAGTCATGTCAGGATCAACATAATTTGTTTCATACACATCATAATATCAAAATTTATCATTACGATTTTTATCGTGAGTCCGCATAACATAAACCACATGGAGTACGCTGGGGTACGCATTCGTGAGCTGAACCCCTCATTACTGCGTCATACCTCCGCAGAAAATCGGCGAAACACGCGTCTTGTGTACGGTGTACCATCTTTGCTATATACATTTTATACAATTTGTAGGACGTCTTCTTTTAAGAATAGGCATTACACTATAATTATTCAGTAATTGATTGACTTAGACCGAAATGCTCATGTAAATTGAGGGGCTGACCCTAACAAATCATTTCCGGATCACCTGACTCCATTTTTTGCGCTAAATAATTTAAAAATTTATATCTCGCAGTATTCTCTCGGGTCCATATACCAGAAACCGCCTGGAGTACGCAGAGGAAACCACTAAGCAGTCGACGCCTCGGTGCTGCATCGTGCAGCAGAAGAAACCTCTGCGAAAAACGCGTTTGAGCTTTAAGCTAGTACCTTTTTCGGGTTTTGGTATACCATTATTGCTATATTAATTTCATACTACATGTTTTTAGAAAAGGGCATTGCTTTGTTATATCAGAGTGGTAGGTTGTCGTCGACCAAAATGTTAATTGCGATTTCCGATCTCACCCTAACAAGTCATGTCCGTATTCTTGGACACCATGTCATGCATTCAAATAGTTAAGAATTTATTTCTCTGATTATTCTCTGGAGTCTATATACCAAACAACCACATTCAGTTCCCTGGGGAAACACTAAGGAGCCAATCCCCTCTGCATCATGCAGCAACTACGGAGCCGAATTTTGCATAGACTATCGTATGAAATAACTTCCTTCATTTCATATTCTCTAGGCTAATAAGAGGATTTCTTCTTAAAATGTTTGACGTTTGTCCCCAAGCTAAGTACAGGCGTCATTTGTTCCTGTTTTTTTAACAAATAATGATGCTGTAATTATTTGCATTTAGAAATATCGTAGTTAATCCCCAATGTATAAATGCTTATTCCGTATATTCCAAAGTCTATCTCCAAAGAAATCGTAAGGAGCATATTTGGAGACATTTCTGTTGAAAAAATACAATTAATTCTTTTGAAGATACGCAATATGGGCACATAAAATTAGCCATCATCAAAACTTCATCTCACTGAATATGATCACTGGTAATAAATGCTCCATTTTCGTAGTGATGCATGCCAAATTAGTAAACAAATTTGTTTTACGTTTCAGATACTGGCCTAAGCTTAGTTTGTTTATCGACGTTAAAATGGAATTAAAAAATAAACACTTGATTAGTTGCTTGTCGCGACCCGATCGTAACAGTTAAGCAAGGTATTGATCTGTCCGATAAATTCGTTTAACTCACTCCATCAATTACAGAATAATCTAAATATTTCGTCAGACATTGAAAACACATCCAGATATAAACTGCATTTAAGCTATTTTAATAATCAATAAAATATTTTATGTGGTCGTCGGAAATTATTCTTCAGTTTCTGAAAATACCGTCGTACAATAAAAGTTTTATTGGTGGCTGTAAACAACTTTAATAAATATTTGTTTTTAACTTGACGATACACACTTTTTATCCTCGCTCTAACTTACAAATCCCTGATAACTTACTTGGTAACTATCTGGAACATAGTGGGAAAATAAGGAACTGTGGTAAAATTCACAGAAATCAACAGCTGTGGATGGTGAAAAATTATAAACTAAGTCAATCTTCTGCATTTTACTCCGAGCGGTTTAGGCTGCTTTAGCAATCAAATTTATTATGATTAATAAATTGCGTAATATCTAAATATTTTCCAGGATATTCAACCTTGGTTCTTAGATTATATGTTGGGAACGTTTTTTGGTATTATAAAGTTTTGACTTTAAGCATTAATAACATACGGAAAATATCTCTGGAGCAAAAACAGTTTTATCAGAAATAAATATGATCTGTCGAGTGTCTCAGCTACGATGCCATAAATCTAGTAGACAAGAACTTTTAAGTCAAAATGGTAATGGGCTTGCGGTTTATTTCTAATCTTTAACCCTATTACTATCTTCCACCTCTTCACTTTATCTCTTTTCGAAAAATGTTTTCCTATTTATTATACAAATGACTTTGACTTCGACTTTGATATTCTCTTGAACGTCTACATTTTAAACGGTTTCTGTCGGAGTTCAAGTTTTAATACGTGACATCATAGTCTTCGGGTTCAGTCGCATTTGTTTTGCTATGTTTTCTTCCTCTCATTTTTTTCTTCAGAAAATGACAGAGAAGCACAGCAGAAACTTACCGTACATTAGTGTTCCTACCAAGTTCCATCCTGCTCTAACTGCCGATCGACTGTGCATCCTTTTCCAGCACCACCCTTTTCTGTAATTTACTCTGCTGATCGCTTTGCTGATCGCCTCTTCTTCTGTTCAGGTGCTGTTTGGTTAAACGTATTTTTTTGGGTGTAAGGCACCCTTTTTCATGTATGGAGCCCAATTTTGCATAGAGTATCGTTTTAAATAGCTTACTTTAACTTGAATTCTCCAGGCTATTTAACGGAGGTATTCTATCAATGCGCGAAGATTGGTCCCGAGCGAAGAACAGGCGTCATTTAATTCCGTTTCGACTCAACAAGTGACGAGGCTCTTATTATCTGCAAACGGCAAATAGCATTTGCGAATCTCCTATTTAAACCGTACTTTCCTATTCTCACCCCAAAATTTTGGTATTAGCATATTTGGAGTCTAAATTGTTGAAAAGGTACAATTAGTAATTTTGAAGACATACTTTTGGGTCCAGAAAATGAGCCATAATTATAGTTATGCCTGCGAATTTAGAAAACAAATCATTTGGAAGGTTTCAGATGCCAACATAAGGTTTGTTGGTTAGTCGAAGTTAAAATTTAATGAGAAAAAAAGACTATTAGTTGCATGTCGCAACTCGATCGTAGTTGTTGAGCGAAGTATTGATCTGTCTGAGGAACCGTTTACTAACTCCATTAGCTACAGAATAATCTTAATATTTCTTCAGACATTGATAACAAATCCAGGTTAATGCTAAACATAAGCCATTTAACTAAGCTATTTAATATATTATTTGGATGTCGAATTATCCAAAGCTGTAGGAAACTATTGTTTAGTTTCCGGAAATAATTTCTTTAAAATAAACATTTTTAATTGGTGGCTGTAAACAACTATACTAAAAATTTGCTTTTGAATTGACGGAAGAGAATTCTAATCCTTGCTGTTACTTACAAATCCTGACTATATACTTGGGAACTATCGAGAAAATTGTGGTCAAATAAGGAAATATGGCAAAATTTACAGAAAAAACAACTTATATAATTACGCGAATGGTTAAAAATTTGAAACAAAGTCACTCTTTTTATTTTTTTCTCCAAATAGTACAACAGTTTAGGCTACGTTGTCAATAAAATTTAATATGATGAATTAATTTTCGCGCGATCTACATATTCTGCGGTATATTTTACCTTGTTTTTAGATTTTCTGTGGGAAACTTTCTAAAGATGCTGGATTATTTTATTTTAAACATAAATAACTACGCAAAATATTTGCGGAGCAATACTGGTTATCAGAAATAAAGATAAGCTGTATTGCTGCGAGTCTCTCAGCCACAATGCCATGAATATAGTAAGCAAGCACTTTTCAGTTCCACTTTTCAAAATTTTTGGCACAAATGGTAAGTGGCTTGCGGTTCATTGCTAGGCTACAGCCCTATTACTATCTTCCCCTTATTCGCTTATCTATTTTAGATACATTTTCTCTATTTTAATATACAAAAGACCTATAAATGACTGTGACCCTCACTTGAACATTTATGCTATAAAAGGTTTTTTGGAGTTTAAGTTGTAATACATTACATTAGGGTCTTCTGGTGTAGTCAAAGTGTTTTTTTGCTATATTTTATCCCTATCGTTTTTCTCTTTAGCACAGAAGCACAGCAGAAACTACCGGTACATCGGAACGTGCCTTTCAATTTTTACTTTTAAGGGAACTAAGCCTCAGGCTGGTATGGATGCAAGTGATTCTGGCTTTTCTAAATTGGACACTCTGGCTTCTAACGGGCGGGAGAAATGCGAGGCTAATATATCATGATCTAACTTCTGACGGACTGTGCGTCCTTTAATAAATGAGCATTATAAAAGCGTTTGGAAGCACTAATTGACATGGACTAAAAGCATCATTAAATCGTGCTGGGGGATCTCGAACGCCCGGAAAAACCTTCAGAAGGCAATCCCTCTAAAGCCAAATTACGTGATAGCTTTATTGGTCGATCACGTTTCCTCCTTAGGAGCGGTTTCCTGTAGAGTGTTCAAGCTTAAACCGATCAACCACTGCTTATGGAGGAGTTTCATGCTATTCTGAGGTCAACCCCGGTAGATTTTAACAAATTGCGCCTTTTTACTGACTACCTCCTGACTACCAGCTGGGACAGGAAACACAAATAAGCGCTTGTGTACGGCACAGACAGTCCCCACATTGTGTCTACGAAACGAAGTTCCTAATTGCCTTGCTACAAACATAATCTGCCGCAGCAGATCAGGGTATTTGTTCAAACAGGAAAAAGCGCACACTGATACTTTTGGCTTTCTGTAGTATAAAAACACTTTGTGGGTGGCAAACGTCACGAACAGGCAACCAATTACCAGGCTGAATTCGGTTAGTTTATAATGGTAGAGAGAAGACACGACAGGAAATATGGGTCGACTGATACAGTCTGTTTCGGGACTATTTTCTGCCTTCATTTATCCAGTCATAACAATGACTACCAGTTTTGACTGGATTCACAAACATGCGGTCGAGCACGAAGCAGACAGTCCACGCAATTGGTCTTTTAAATGTGTCATAAGTACTTCATCGAACCGAAGTTCATCAGCGCTTCGCCACCTGTCATTATCTTTCGCGCAGATCAGGTATTAATTCAAACAGGAATAGGCGCACACCGATCTATTGGTCTCCCAAAGAAAACAATCTAAATAGGGGGTCAGATTTCTCAAACAGCCAACCATTTACCAGGACGAAGTCGGTCAAGTTATAATTGCAGAGAGGAGACAGGACAGAAAATATGGTTAGATCGATACAATATTTTCGGGCTAATTTTTTGCCTTCATTCATCCAATCATATCCCTGACTAAAAGCTAGGACTTGACACACAAACATGCGCTCGAGCACAGCACAGACTGTCCATACACTGGGTGTATCATATGGGTCATAAGCACTATATCGAAACGAAATTCCTCAGTGCTTCGCCACCTTTCATTCTCTGTCGCTACAGATCAGGTATTTATTCAAAACAGAAATAGGCGCACACCGATAAATTTGCTTCCAGAAGCCAACAACCTCCGAATGAATGGCAAAGTTCACGAACAGGCAACAATTAACCAGGTGGTATTTTATCAAGTTATAAATGCGGCGAGGATACACGACATAATATATGCGTAGATTGATACACTCTGTTTCGGGGTTATTCTGCCTTCATACATTCAATCATAACCATGACTACCAGCAGGAAATGGAAGCAAAACAATGCGCTCGAGCACAGCGCAGACAGTTCACACACTGGGTCTATCAGAGGGGGCATAAACACTTCATTACACCGAAGTTCCTCAGTGCTTCGCCACTTGTCATTCTCTGTCGCAGCCAATCGGGTATGTATTCAATCAGGAATAGGCACACATAAGGGTGGCAAAGTTTACGAAAAGCCAACCATTTACTAGGCCATTTAGGTCAAGTTATAATTGCATAGTAAAGGCACGAGAGAAAATATGGGCAGATTGATACAGTATTCTTCGTGCTACTTTTCTGCCTTCATTAATCCAATCTAAACCCTGACTACCAGCTGGGACTGGAAACACAAACTTGCGCTCGAACACAGCGCAGCGTGTCCACACATTGGGTCATAAGCACTTGTTTGAACCGAAGTTCTTCAGTGCTTCGCCACCTGTAATTCTCTGTCGCTGCAGATCGGGTATTAATCACAAGTTATAGGCGCACAAGGATCTTTTGGCCTTCCGAAGAAAACACGCTTCATTTGGGTTGCAAATTCACAAACAGGTAACCATTAAATAGGCCGAAGTTGGTCAATTTATAATTGCATAGAGTAAACACGACAGAAAATATGAATACATTGAAACCGTTTTTTTCGGGCTAACATTCTGCCTTTATTCATCCAGTATAACCCTGCTTACAAGCTGGGACGGGAAACACAAACATTCGCTCGAGCACAGCACAGACAGTCAACCCACTCGGTCTATCAGATGGGGCATAAGCAATTCATTGAACCGAAGATCATCAATGACTCACCACCTGTCATTCTCTGTCACTGCAGTTAAGGTATTTTTTCATAATGGTAATAGGCGCACACCAATCTATTGGCCCCCCGATAAAAATAAGCTCCATTTGGGTGGCAAAGTTCACGAACAGTCAATCATTTACCCGGCCGACGTCGGTAAAAATTTATAATTGCAGATAGGAGACATCACAGAGAATATGGGAAGATTGATACAGTCTTTTTTGGGCTAATATTCTGCCTTCATTCATCCAATCATAACCATGACAACCAGCTGGGACTGGATACACCAACATTCGCTTGAGCACAGCGCAGACATTCCACGCACTGGGTCTATCAGATGACGCATAAGCACTTCATTGAAACGAAGTTTATCAGTGAGTCACCACCTGTCATTCTCGGTCGCTGCAGGTCGGGTATTTTTTTCAAAATGTCATAGGTGCACACCAATTTTTAGCCCCCCGATGAAAACAAGCTCCATATGGGTGGCAAAGTGTACGAATAGTCATCCATTTACCAGGCCGTACTCAGTCAAGTTATAATTCCTGAGAGGAGACACGACAGAAAATATGAGTTGACTAATACAATATTTTCGAGCTTATATTCTGCCTTCATTCATCCAATCATAACCCTGCCTACAAGCTCAAATGTGAAAAACACACATGCGCTCGAGCACGGCGCAGTCAGTCCACACACTGGATGTAGCAGATAGGTCATTAGCACTTTATCGAACTTAGTTCAAGGGTGTCTTGTCGCCTGCATTCTTCGTCACTGCAGATTGGGTATTTATTCAAACAGGAATAGGCACACACCGATATGTTTGCCTCCCAAAGAAAAGAAGCTCCATATGGAGGGTAAATTTTACGAACAGCCAATTATTAACCAGACCGATGCCGATCTAGTTATTATTGCAGAGAGGGGACATGCCTGAAAATATGAGTAGTTTGATACATTATTTTCGGGCTAATTTTCTGCCTTCTTTTCAGCCAATTATTACCCTGACGACAAGCTAGGACGTGAAACACACACATACGCTCGAGCAAAGCGAAGACAGTCTACACACTCGGACTTTCAGATGGGGCATAATCACTTGATTGAACCTAAGTTTCTCTGTTTATTGCCACCTGTCATTCTCTGACGCTGAAGATCGGTAATTTATTCGAACAGTTTTAGGCGCGTACAAAGATCTAGTGCCCTCCTAAAGAAAACAAGTTCCATATATGTGGCAAAGTTCACGAAAAAGCAACCATTTACCAGGCTGAAGTTCCTAACTTTATATTAGCAAAGAGGAGACACGACTTAAAATATAGGTAGATAGATGCAGTCTGCTTCGGTTGTATTCAGCCTTTATTTAGCCAATCATAACCCTGAATACCAGCTGGGAGTGGAAACACAAACATGCACTCGAGTACGGCGCAGACAGTCCACACACTGGTTCTAGCAGATGGGTCATACGCACTTAATCGAACAGAATTTCATCAGTGCCTCACCACCTGCATTGTCTGTCGCTGTAGATCTGCTGATAGTGTGCGGATCGCCAATCGGCTTAAGGAACATTTACGTTCGGTTGTGCCCTGGAACTCAGTATAGATCCCTCAAAATGGTCGTATAGTCACGTGTAGCATATGTTGATAATATTGAACTAACAAAGAAAAGGGAGACCGGAATGGCCACTTCTGGCTTATTAGTTATCATCAGCCATTCATACCCAATTCCAAGATCGAGACACCTCACATTCAGACGCGCGACCTTGGTAAGTGAGTCAAACGCTCTACCATTGAGCCACGTACATTTTGCTTTGTCGGTTGCAATCGGACATATGATGATAGTGTGCAGCTCGCCGATCTGCTTAAGGAACATAAACGTTCTGTTGTGCCCTGTAACACAGACTAGAGACCTCACACGCGATCTCATGGCGACATGTAGATATGTTGATAAAATGGAACCAACAAAGACAAGGGAGACATGAAAGGCCATTTCTGCATTATTAGCCGTCATCAGCCAGTCATACCTAATCCTAAGTGTCACACATCTGTGATTGGAACCCGCGACCTTTGGTAATTAAGTCGAAAGCTCTACCTTTGAGCCACGGGCATGTTGCTTTTTCGGATGCGATCGGGAATATGATGATAGTGTGACGCTCGCCAATCAGCTAAAGGAACATTTACGTTCTGTTGTGCCCTGGAACTCAGTCTAGAGCCCTCAAAGGCGGTCGCATACCGACATGTAGCAAACGTTGATAATATGGAACTGACAAAGTCAAGGAAGACTGGAATGGCCACTTCTGGCTTATTAGCTGTCATCAGCCAGTCATACGCAATTTCAAGTGGGTGACACCTGAAAGTCAGACCCGCGACCTTTGGTAATTTAGTCAAACGCTCAACCATTGAGCCACGGGCTCGTTGCTTTGTCGGTTGCGATTGAGAATATGATGATAGTGTGCTGCTCGCCGATCTGCTTTAGGAATATTAACGTTCCGTTGTGCCCTGAAACACAGACTAGCGCCCTAACAGACGGTCGCATAGCGCCGTGTAGCATATGTTGATAATATTGAACCCACAAAGACAAGGGAGACCGGAATGGCCACTTCTGGCTTATAAGCCGTCATCAGCCATTCATACCCAATTCCAAGTGTGGGACATCTGAAATTCAGACGCGGGACCTTTGGTAATTGAGTCAAATGCTCTCCCATTGAGCCAATGTACATTTTGCTTTGTCGGTTGCAATCGGGAATATGATCATAGTGTGCGGATCGCCAATCGGCTTAAGGAACATATACGTTCTGTTGTGCCCTGGAACTCAGTCTAGAGCCCTCAAAGGCGGTCGCATACCGACATGTAGCAAACGTTGATAATATGGAACTGACAAAGTCAAGGAAGACTGGAATGGCCACTTCTGGCTTATTAGCTGTCATCAGCCAGTCATACGCAATTTCAAGTGGGTGACACCTGAAAGTCAGACCCGCGACCTTTGGTAATTTAGTCAAACGCTCAACCATTGAGCCACGGGCTCGTTGCTTTGTCGGTTGCGATTGAGAATATGATGATAGTGTGCTGCTCGCCGATCTGCTTTAGGAATATTAACGTTCCGTTGTGCCCTGAAACACAGACTAGCGCCCTAACAGACGGTCGCATAGCGCCGTGTAGCATATGTTGATAATATTGAACCCACAAAGACAAGGGAGACCGGAATGGCCACTTCTGGCTTATAAGCCGTCATCAGCCATTCATACCCAATTCCAAGTGTGGGACACATGGAATTCAGACGCGCGACCTTTGGTAATTGAGTCAAATGCTCTCCCATTGAGCCAATGTACATTTTGCTTTGTCGGTTGCAATCGGGAATATGATGATAGTGTGTGGCTCGCCAATCGGCTTAAGGAACATGTACGTTCTGTTGTGCCCTGGAACTCAGTATAGATCCCTCAAAATGGTCGTATAGCGACGTGTAGCATATGTTGATAATATTGAAACAACAAAGACAAGGGAGACCGGTATGGCCACTTCTGGCTTATAAGCCATCATCAGCCATTCATACCAATTTCCAAGTGTGGGACACCTGGAATTTAGTCGCGCGACCTTTGGTAATTGAGTCAAATGCTCTCCCATTGAGCCAATGTACATTGTGCTTTGTCGGTTGCAATCGGGAATATGATGATAGTGTGTGGCTTGCCAATCGGCTTAAGGAACATTTACGTTCGGTTGTGCCCTGGAACTCAGTATAGATCCCTCAAAATGGTCGTATAGTCACGTGTAGCATATGTTGATAATATTGAACTAACAAAGAAAAGGGAGACCGGAATGGCCACTTCTGGCTTATAAGCCGTCATCAGCCATTCATACCAATTTCCAAGTGTGGGACACCTGGAATTCAGACGCGCGACCTTTGTTAATTAAGTCAAACGCTCTACCATTGAGCTACGTGCATTTTGCTTTTTCGGTTGCGATCGGGAATATGATGATAGTGTGCGGATCGCCAATCGGCTTAAGGAACATTTACGTTCTGTTGTGCCCTGGAACTCAGTATAGATCCCTCAAAATGGTCGGATAGCGACGTGTAGCATATGTTGATAATATTGAACTAACAAAGAAAAGGGAGACCGGAATGGCCACTTCTGGCTTATTAGTTATCATCAGCCATTCATACCCAATTCCAAGTGTGGGACACCTCACATTCAGACGCGCGACCTTTGGTAAGTGAGTCAAACGCTCTACCATTGAGCCACGTACATTTTGCTTTGTCGGTTGCAATCGGACATATGATGATAGTGTGCAGCTCGCCGATCTGCTTAAGGAACATAAACGTTCTGTTGTGCCCTGGAACTCAGTCTAGAGCCCTCACACGCGATCTCATGGCGACATGTAGATATGTTGATAAAATGGAACCAACAAAGACAAGGGAGACATGAAAGGCCATTTCTGGATTATTAGCCGTCATCAGCCAGTCATACCTAATCCTAAGTGTGGCACATCTGTGATTGGAACCCGCGACCTTTGGTAATTAAGTCGAACGCTCTACCTGTGAGCCACGGGCATGTTGCTTTTTCGGATGCGATCGGGAATATGATGATAGTGTGACGCTCGCCAATCAGCTTAAGGAACATTTACGTTCTGTTGTGCCCTGGAACTCAGTCTAGAGCCCTCAAAGGCGGTCGCATACCGACGTGTAGCAAACGTTGATAATATGGAACTGACAAAGTCAAGGAAGACTGGAATGGCCACTTCTGGCTTATTAGCTGTCATCAGCCAGTCATACGCAATTCCAAGTGGGTGACACCTGAAAGTCAGACCCGCGACCTTTGGTAATTTAGTCAAACGCTCAACCATTGAGCCACGGGCTCGTTGCTTTGTTGGTTGCGATTAAGAATATGATGATAGTGTGCTGCTCGCCAATCTGCTTTAGGAATATTAACGTTCCGTTGTGCCCTGAAACACAGACTAGCGCCCTAACAGACGGTCGCATAGCGACGTGTAGCATATGTTGATAATATTGAACCCACAAAGACAAGGGAGACCGGAATGGCCACTTCTGGCTTATAAGCCGTCATCAGCCATTCATACCCAATTCCAAGTGTGGGACATCTGAAATTCAGACGCGGGACCTTTGGTAATTGAGTCAAATGCTCTCCCATTGAGCCAATGTACATTTTGCTTTGTCGGTTGCAATCGGGAATATGATCATAGTGTGCGGATCGCCAATCGGCTTAAGGAACATATACGTTCTGTTGTGCCCTGGAACTCAGTCTAGAGCCCTCAAAGGCGGTCTCATGGCGACGTGAAGCATATGTTGATAAAATTGAACCGACAAATACAAGGGAGACTGAAATGGCCACTTCTGGCTTATAAGCCGTCATCAGCCATTCATACCCAATTCCAAGTGTGGGACACCTGGAATTCAGACGCGCGACATTTGGTAATTGAGTCGAACGCTCTAACTTTAAGCCACGGGCATGTTGCTTTGTCTGTTGCGATCGGGAATGTGATGATAGTGTGCGGCTCGCTGATCTGGTTAAGGAACATGTATGTTCCGTTGTGCCCTGGGACTAAGACTTTAGCCCTCAAAGGCGGTCGCATTGCGAAATGTACCATATGTTGGTAATATGAAACCGACAAAGTCAAGGGAGACTTGAATGGCCACTTCTGGCTTATAAGCCGTCATCAGCCAGTCATACCCAATTACAAGTGTGGGACACCTGGAATTACGACCCGTGACCTTTGGTTATTAAGTCAAACGCTCTACCATTAAGCCGCGGGCTCGTTGCTTTGTTGGTTGCGATCGAAACTATGATGAAAGTGTGCGGCTCGCTAATCTGCTTAAGGAACATTTACGTTCTTTTGTGCCCTGGAACACAGACTAGAGCATTCACACGCGGTAGCATAGCGACGTGTAACATATGTTGTTAAAATGGAACTAACAAAAACAAGGGAGACCGGAAAAACCATTTCTGGCTTTTAAGCAGTCATCAGCCATTCATACCCAATTCCAAGTTCGGGACACCTGAAATTCAGACCCGCGACCTTTGGTACTAGAGTCAAAGGTTCTACAATTGAGCCACGTTCATTTTGCTTTGTCGGTTGCGATCGGGAATATGACGATAGTGTGCTGCTCGCTGATCTGCTAAAGCACCGTTAACGTTCCTTTGTGCCCTGGAACTTAGACAAGAGCCCACAAAGGCAGTCGCATAGCGACGTGTAGCATATGTTGATAATATTGAACCGAAGAAGACAAGGGAGACCGGAATGGCCACTTCTGGCTTATAAGCTGTCATCAGCCAGTCATAACCAATCCCAGATTCGGAAAACCTATTATTTGAACCCGTGACATTTGGTAATTCACTCGAACGCTCTACCATTGAGACACGGGCTAGTTGCTTTGTCGGTTTCGATCGGGCATTTAATGAAAGTGTGTGGCTCGCCAATCTGCTTAAGGTACATTAAAGTTCCGTTGTGCCCTGGAACTCAGAGTATAGCTCTCAAAGTTGGTCGGATATCGGCGTTTAGCATATGATATAATATGGAACCGACAAAGACAAGGAGACCGGAATGGCCATTTCTGTCTTATTTGCCATCATCAGCCAGTCATACCTAATCCCAAGTGTGGGTCACCTATGATAAGAACCCGTGACCTTTGGTAATTCAGTCGAACGCTCTGCCATTGAGCCACGGGCTCGTGTCTTTGTCGGTTGCGTTCGGGAATATGATGATAATGTGCGGCTCGCCAATCTGCTTAAGGAACATTTACGTTCTGTTGTGCCCTGGAACTCAGTCAAGAGCCCTCAAAGGCGGTCGTATAGCGACGTGTAGCATATGTGGATAATATGGAACCGACAAAGACAAGGGAGCCTTGAAAGGCCATTTCTGTATTTTTAGCCGTCATCAGCCAGTCATACCCAATCCCAAGTGTGGGATATCTGTGATTGGAACCCGCGACCTTTGGTTATTAAGTCGAACGCTCTAACTTTGATCCACGGGCATGTTGCTTTGTTAGTTGCGATCGGAAAAATGATGATAGTGTGCAGCTCGCCAATCGGCAAAAGGAACATATACGTTCTGTTGTGCCCTAGAACACAGACAAGAGCCCTGACTGGCGGTCACATAGCCACGTGTAGTGTATGTTGATAATATGGAACTGACAAAGACAAGGAAGACTGGAATGGCCACTTCTGTCATTTTAGCCGTCATCAGCCATTTATACCTAATTCCATGTGTGTGAAACCTGAAAGTCAGACCCGCAACCTTTGGTAATTGAGTCAGACGCTCAAACATTGAGCCACGGGCACGTTGCTTTGTCGGTTGCAATTGAGAATATGATGATAGTGTGCTGCTCGCCGATCTGCTTAATGAATATTTTCGTTCCGTTGTGCCCTGGCACACAGACAAGAGCCCTCTCAGGCGTTTGCATAGCGACGTGTAGCATATGTTGATAATATGGAACCAAAAAATAAAAGGGAGTAGTGAATGGCAATTTCTGGCTTATAAGCCGTCATCAGCCAGTCATAACCAATCCCAAGTACGAAACACCTTGGATTTGAACTCGCGACCTTTGGTAATTGAGTCGAACGCTCTACCATTGAGCCACGGGCTTATTGCTTTGTCGGTTTCGATCGAAACAATGATGATAATTTGCGGCTCGCCGATCTCCTTAAGGTATATTTAAGTTCCGTTGTGCCCCGGAGCATAGACAAGAGCCCTCTCAGGCGTTCTCATAGCGACATGTAGCATATGTTGATCATATGGAACCGACAAAGACAAGGGAGACGTGAATGGCCATTTCTGGCTTATAAGCCGTCATCAGCCAGACATAACCAATCCCAAGTATTAAACACCTGGGATTTGAACTCGCGACATTTGGTATTTGAGTCGAACGCTCAACCATTGAGCCACGGGCTCGTTGCTTTGTCAGTTGCGATCGGGAATATGATAATAATGTGCGGCTTGCCAATCTGCTTAAGTAACATTTACGTTCTGTTGTGCCATGGAACTCAGTCTAGAGCCCTCAAAGGCGGTCGCACAGCGACGCGTAGCAAACGTTGATAATATGGAACTGACAAAGACAATGGGGGAAGACCGGAATGGCCACTTTCTGGCTTATGTGCCGTCATCAGCCAGTCATAACCAATTCCAAGTGTGTGTCACCTAAATTTCAGTCGCGCGGCATTTGGTAATTTAGTCAAACGCTCCACCATTGAGCCACTGGCTCGTTGATTTGTCGGTTGCGATTGAGAATATGATGATAGTGTGCTGCTCGCCAATCTGCTTAAGGAACATTTACGTTCTGTTGTGCCCTGGACCTCAGTCTAGATCCCTCAATGATGGTCGTTTAGCGACGTGTAGCATATGTTGATAATATAAAACCCACTAAGACAAGGGAGACCGGAATGGCCACTTCTGGCTTATAAGCCGCCATCAGCCATTCATATCAATTCCAAGTGTGGGACACCTGAAATTCAGACGCGCGACCTTTTGGTAAGGGAGTCATATGCTCTACCATTGAGCCACGTGCATTTTTGCTTTTTGGTTGGGATCGGAAATATGATGATAGTGTGCAGCTCGCCGATCTGCTAAAGGAACATATTCGTTCTGTTGTGCCCTGGAACTCAGACTAGAGCCCTCAAAGGCGGTCGTATGGCGACGTGTAGCATATGTTGATAATATGGAACCGACAAAGACAAGGGAGACTGAATCGCCACTTGCTGGATTTATTAGTCGTCATCAGCCAGTCATACCCAATCCCCAAGTGTGGGACACCTGGAATTCAGACCCGCGACCTTTTGGTAATTAAGTCAAACGCTCTAACCATTAAGGCGCGGGCTCGTTGATTTGTCGGTTGCGATCGAGACTATGATGAAAGTGTCCGGCTTTCCAATCTGCTGATGGAACATTTATGTTCTGTTGTGCCCTGGAACACAGATTAGAGCTCTCACACGCGGTCGAATAGCGACGTGAAGCATATTTTGATAAAATTGAACTGAGAAGAACAAATGAGACCGGAAAGTCATTTTCTGGCTTATAAGCAGTCATCAGCCAGTCATATGCAATCCCAAGTGTGGGGAACCTGGGATTCGAACCCGCGACCTTTTGGTAATTGAGTCGAACGCTCAACCATTGAGCCACGGGCTCGTTGTTTGTCGGTTGCGATCGGGAATATGATAATGATAGTGTGCTTGCCACGGATCTGCTTAAAGTAACATTTACGTTCTGTTGTGCCCTGTGAACTCAGTCTAGAGCCCTCACACGCGATCTCATGGCGACATGTAGATATGTTGATAAAATTGGAACCGACAAAAGACAAGGGAGACCAGAGAAAGGCCATTTCTGGATTATTAGCCGTCATCAGCCAGTCATACCCTAATCCTAAGTGTGGCACATCTGTGATTGGAACCCGCGACCTTTGGTAATTGAGTCGAACGCTCTACCCATGAGCCACGGGCATGTTGCCTTTTTCGGATGCGATCGAGAATATGATGATAGTGTGACGCTCGCCAATCTAGCTAAAGGAACATTTACGTTCTGTTGTGCCCTGGAACTCAGTCTAGAGCCCTCAAAGGGTCGTGCATACCGACGTGTAGCAAACGTTGATAATATGGAACTGACAAAGTCACGGAAGACTGGAATGGCCACTTCTGGCTTATTAGCTGTCATCAGCCAGTCATACGCAATTCCAAGTGGGTGACACCTGAAAGTCAGAACCCGCGACCTTTTGGTAATTTAGTCAAAACGCTCAACCATTGAGCCACGGGCTCGCTGCTTTGTCGGTTGCGATTGAGAATATGATGATAGTGTGCTGCTCGCCGATCTGCTTTAGGAATATTAACGTTCCGTTGTGCCCTGAAACACAGACTAGCGCTTCTAACGGACGGTCGCGTAGCGCCGTGTAGCATATGTTGATAATATTGAACCCCACAAAGACAAGGGAGACCGGAATGGCCACTTCTGGCTTATAAGCCGTCATCAGCCATTCATACCCAATTCCCAAGTGTGGGACACATGGAATTCAGACGCGCGACCTTTGGTAATTGAGTCAAATGCTCTCCCATTGAGCCAATGTACATTTTGCTTTGTCGGTTGCAATCGGGAATATGATGATAGTGTGTGGCTCGCCAATCGCCCTAAGGAACATGTACGTTCTGTTGTGCCCTGGAACTCAGTATAGATCCCTCAAAATGGTCGTATAGCGACGTGTAGCATATGTTGATAATATTGAAACAACAAAGACAAGGGAGACCGGTATGGCCACTTCTGGCTTATAAGCCATCATCAGCCACTCATACCAATTTCCAAGTGTGGGACACCTGGAATTTAGTCGCGCGACCTTTGGTAATTGAGTCAAATGCTCTCCCATTGAGCCAATGTACATTGTGCTTTGTCGGTTGCAATCGGGAATATGATGATAGTGTGTGGCTCGCCAATCGGCTTAAGGAACATTTACGTTCGGTTGTGCCCTGGAACTCAGTATAGATCCCTCAAAATGGTCGTATAGTCACGTGTAGCATATGTTGATAATATTGAACTAACGAAAGAAAGGGAGACCGGAATGGCCACTTCTGGCTTATAAGCCGTCATCAGCCATTCATACCAATTTCCAAGTGTGGGACACCTGGAATTCAGACGCGTGACCTTTGTTAATTGAGTCAAACGCTCTACCCATTGAGCTACGTGCATTTTGCTTTTTCCGGTTGCGATCGGGAATATGATGATAGTGTGCGGATCGCCAATCGTCTTAAGGAACATTTACGTTCTGTTGTGCCCTGGAACTCAGTATAGATCCCTCAAAATGGTCGGATAGCGACGTGTAGCATATGTTGATAATATTGAAACAACAAAGACAAGGGAGACCGGTATGGCCACTTCTGGCTTATAAGCCATCATCAGCCATTCATACCAATTTCCAAGTGTGGGACACCTGGAATTCAGTCGCGCGACCTTTGGTAATTGAGTCAAACGCTCTCCCATTGAGCCAATGTACATTTTGCTTTGTCGGTTGCAATCGGGAATAAGATGATAGTGTGCGGATCGCCAATCGGCTTAAGGAACATTTACGTTCGGTTGTGCCCTGGAACTCAGTATAGATCCCTCAAAATGGTCGTATAGTCACGTGTAGCATATGTTGATAATATTGAACTAACAAAGAAAAGGGAGACCGGAATGGCCACTTCTGGCTTATTAGCTATCATCAGCCATTCATACCCAATTCCAAGTGTGGAGACACCTCACATTCAGACGCGCGACCTTTGGTAAGTGAGTCAAAACGCTCTACCATTGAGCCACGTACATTTTGCTTTGTCGGTTGCAATCGGACATATGATGATAGTGTGCAGCTCGCCGATCTGCTTAAGGAACATAAACGTTCTGTTGTGCCCTGAACTCAGTCTAGAGCCCTCACACGCGATCTCATGGCGACATGTAGATATGTTGATAAAATGGAACCGAAAAAGACAAGGGAGACATGAAAGGCCATTTCTGGATTATTAGCCGTCATCAGCCAGTCATACCTAATCCTAAGTGTGGCACATCTGTGATTGGAACCCGCGACCTTTGGTAATTAAGTCGAACGCTCTACCTGTGAGCCACGGGCATGTTGCTTTTTCGGATGCGATCGGGAATATGATGATAGTGTGACGCTCGCCAATCAGCTAAAGGAACATTTACGTTCTGTTG